>VYZS01070722.1:16674-37449 GCA_013400695.1 Neodrepanis coruscans | reverse complement strand
AGCAGGTGCAGTTTTTCTCACCTCCAGCACAGCCTGCAAATGTTACTGTTAGTGGGGTTTGTTGGGTTTCTTTGGCTTTGTTGTGGGTTTGGGGGTTTTTTTGGTTTTATCATAGAAGTCTAATTGTTGATACTGAGCCTCCCTTTTTTATAAATTAAGTTTATCCTTTTATCCATGCAAATTCCATCTTTGACGGAAAATCTATACAAAGCATGAATAAAAATGAAATCAAACTCAAAATCTATTCATTTGGACACTACCTTACTTGTTTTTCAATGGCATTTCTGCTTAAGGTTACTTCTGCCTTTAAACTCCCTTTTGATTTGAAATTGCAGATCTCTCAGTGGGTTCAGATAATATTTCTGAGACTATTAGAAAGATTCTGATAGCAAGGAGCAGGCACCAATTAACCTTTTTGAAGTATCTGTTGCATTTTATCACATAAATGGTATTACTATGTATTAAAATTACTATGTATTATTGCTATGTATTAAATATTATCATGTATAATATTGTATTTGAATTCTAGTATTACCAGATTTGGGAATTCTTTTTTTTTTAATAAGATTTTTCACTCTTTGCTTCTTCAAAATGAGATGTTTAAGCTTCCCATTCGCCATACTTTGGTCATTTAGGAATATGTCTTTATTGGAATTTGAGGTAATGACTTAACACAATTTTTTTTTCATTCTGGCGTTTGTTATGGGTAGATGTGAGCTATAGAATTCTTATTCAAATTAACATATACTAAAAACATACTTGGCTAAACCAACAAAAAAAATAGCTCATCTTCTTACCTTTTAAAGCCAAAGTAATGTATCCTGTGTTTCCTGTAAAATGTTATTTATAAGAGTATATGGTCTATTTGCAAATGGAAGATGGATCTATGTGTTCTTAATTGCTGCTCTATAAATGCCTACCAGCTGAGTCATAAGGCCTTATCTGTATGATTTTGCAATTGCCCTATGAAACAATTTAATTTTGTTTAGTATTTTTGAAACAAAACCCTGTTCTTTGTCCTATTACATGAAAAGTTTTTAGGATTCTCGATACATAATAACAAAATCCAGATGTTTGACAATTATGAATAATAATTTAAGCAGAGTGATATAGAAGTATATTCCAGAGAACAAAAGTTGCCTAGAAATGTCATTATCACAGATATTCTGATGATATCTGTGACAAGAGAGACCAAAAGACAAGTGGTGGAATAGAAAGAGAAGAAAGAATATACCTTTTTAAAGAATTATTTTAAACTTGAAAACATCCTTACATTTTTGTCTAGAACATATTATGAATCATTTTATCCAGTTTGTACTACACAGATTAAACCATAATAAAACAATGCAGCAGAAGTTTGGTTAATGGTACTGTTTCATTACTGGTGTATTCTAAGCCTCACAGATGTAGATTTGGAGTCCTACAGCACCCCAGGGAAAGTATTGATGAATTACACGATGTATGTGGAAATCAGTACTTGTCTAATAATTCAGTCATTAAATTTGGATTTTTCCTTTTGCAGGCAAATAGACAGTAGCCACAGAGTTCACAAAATTACTGAGATGGTTTTGCCGAAAATACCTGTCAATACCACTTTTAAAAGACTCTAAAAGAAGAACAACCTGATTTTAGGTGGGTAAGTTTATGGGGTGATATCACATAGAAAAAGAGCTAAAATATTTAACACTGTGACCACTGCATTACATGACTTTTTTTTTTCTATTAAGTTCTATTTTATTATAAGAATTTAAGAGTTGTTCTCGCTATGGTACCACATTGCTCTATTCTTATATCAATATTGTTGTTTTTTCCCAGCTCCTGCTGGATTTTTATTGCCATAGAAGTTGGACAAACGAAATCAGGCAGAATAGATCTTTGAAACAGGTTGTTACAGCCGCCAGTGATCTGTACAAACCAAACAGATTGGTAGGCAGGCAAACCTCCTGAGCTTGCCAGAATGTTAGCTGGGGATCCCAGTCACAAGTGCTTGTTGCAAACCGGTGCCACACAGTAAAGGCAGAACTCTTAGTTCCAGTGCCCATTTCTGACACTGTTGTGCTGGCTAAGCTGTGTATAGTTCATGGAATCTCGACATTTATATATGATTGTAATCAGGGATAGTAAAAAACCTCTTTATACATGAGCTGGAAAAAGTACTTTGTAGATGCAAGTATAGGGTTGTGATAAGTAATCAGGATACTTCAAAATAACAGTTCACATTTTGCACAGCTTTTTCAAATCCTAGTGGTTTCCTTTTTTTCTTCTTGGGGTGTCCAATGTCCAATAAGAACCTTACTTAGAATAAATACATCTGATACCTGTGCTTTAGATTTAAGAGATATATGTATTGAATGAAAGAATCAATGAAATCCTGATTAATCCATTAATTTTTAATGTTGTCCTTTGTACCAATGAGTATAATTTACATTAGAGAAAGGAAGAAGTTCCATTGATTTCGGTGGTGCTATTTGCACAAATTTCTGCAGGAAACTGTTTCTTGCATCATAGTCATTCACATTGTGGTATCTCTAAGTCAAAATAAATGTTTCCAGGCAGAATGTACAATAAAGAACCAAATTAAAAAACCAAACAAACAAAACAACAAACCCACAAGCCAAAGAAGCTCTTCAATTCCCAGAACATCTCAAAATGTTTTCTATATTTAAGTTTACATTTAATACATGATGTTCTGTGACATATAAAATGGTAATGGATTTTCAGAGACAATAAAATGGCATTGGTGGTTTAAATTAATCAGTGAAATATTAAAATTAGATAAATTCAGGTTACCTGGACTTACAGAAGCAATGAGCTACAAAACTTAAGCTGTACCTATTTTAAGTAAATTATCATAGAATACTTGCTCAGTACATTTTAGATAGAATACTGGGCCATAACCTGTTTCCTTGACAACCACATACGAATAAAAGGTACATTAGCAAAGCTGCAGATGTGTGTCAGTGAATGCTTATTAAGCAGCCCCATGCATTTACATACCATGTGCTCACAATAATGCATGTCTTGAAAATCACCATATAAAAAGATTTCTGGGCATGGCCCAATGTGGATTCATAATACTCAAAGGTTTTAGCTGAAAATCTTCACGTTTTCAATGGAAATATCGCTTATGGGGGTTTTTTTCGTTGCACTTTAAATTGGACTTGTAATAACTGGACAAAATTGGCATGGTAGGCTTGGTCTGCAAATTGAAACCTTTCTCTAGGATTCTGAATACCTATAGCACTGCTTTCAGCAACAAAATATGGATGGAAATGATGGTTTACGGTGTCTCTCAAAAATGCTCAAAGCATTCTAAATTTGAATCTTGTACCAGCATTCAGAAGCAAGCATGATCATATTGCTTTACACAGTGACAAACTAAAGCCCATTGAATAAAAATGAAGCTGCTGTTGCTTATTGCACTCTCATTCTATCCAGTATATCCAGGCAAAGAGATAAGACCCAAGGGTTGTCTTCTACCAGTCACAACAGGAAAAGGGAGGGGTGGAGAAAAAGCTGTGGAAGTCAAAATGACAGTTGTTAATGGACTTTTGGAATAATATTTGGATGCAGCATTTAGGCAGCACTCACAATTTCTGTGCAAGTGTTTCTATAGTACCACTTTGGTTTACAGTCCTGGATTAAAAAGAAGCTCAGATAAGTAAGATCGGTTCTGACAATTTTGTGTACTGACTTCAGCAAGTTTATGTACAGGTTATTTTTTGCCTTTCTTCTTAAAGTATTATTTTTTATATAAAATGAGAAGTGTATAGAACCCCTTGGGTTACCCCCAAATAATATATTTTTAAGAAATAAGTCTAAAATCCTATTAATTAAAAAGACAGGGAAAACAGGAATCTGCAGATCCTGGGTTTAAATTCAGTGAGTGTAATTTGAAAAGTTGCTTATGTGACTAGTAATTAAATCTGCCTTGGAATCTATGAAAAGATTCCCATTTACTTTTTTTTTGAGTGTGTAGTAAGGGAGAAGGCTTCATATATAACAATGAGATTTAGTAAATGAAGATTATACTGACAATATTCTATATTTCCACTACCGAGCAGTTGAGAATCAGTGTCAGAATCTAGTATTAATTCCATATAGTTTGAACACTATCACAGGAATCTTTTCATGATCCTGAACCATAAACAACTGGTTATATAACATCACGTGCTATTAAGACTTTTGAGTAAGAGTTTGGGAAATTATTAGAGAGAGAGGGAAGTCAACTCTTGTTTGTTTGGATTGTGGTTTGGGGGGCTTTTTAACTATTATTTGTTGCTCCACATCTGAGCTGAGCTCAAAGCTAAGCAGTTCACATTGGTGGCAGATCAAGCAGCACAAAACAGAGCTGGAGCCATCAAGATTTTCTTCCTGCTGCCAGTTGCTACCTGCTTTTGCTACAGTCCTCCTCCACTGCATGAGCAAAGGCCCTGCTATAGCCTTTAGTTTGGAAATGTGCAGTAGGGTGGAATAGTAGGGCTTGGGCTGAGCCAGCACAAAGTGGAGCATAAGAATATTTAAAAGCATACAAAGTTAGTTGTCATAATACTGGCCACGTAAAAGTGATGATTCAGAGCAATAGCTATCACTTGTGCATTGGTTTTGGTTTACAAATGCAACAGCAAAGCCAAAAATATTTTGCAATATTTTAAGTAATACTGGAGAGCAGTGGTGACCAGTTACCAGCTTGAAGATCAGTTCTGGTTTTTAAAATGGCTGTGTATAGCCCTCTGGCAGACCAACTAAATAAGGTGTTTCCAAGCAAAGGAATTTAGCTCTATTTTCAGTCCAGCATGATTTGCTACATCAGCTGTATTAAAGGGCAGGAACGGCTGCACTGGCCTGGCCCCCAGCACACCTCACCCAGAACAAGAGCAGCCCCTGAGCACTGGAAAATGAGAGGCTGAGTTCAACTGAATTCGAAAGGTCAATAAGTTTATTTTATCTTTCTGATAATCAAATAGGCAACCACATAGTATTTGCTCTGAATGAACAACAAAAAAAAATGTTTCATTTGCTTCTTTTGTTTAAAGCTATTCAAATACACAAATCACTACTTTTGACAATAGTCAACAACATTAAAATGTTGTTGTCAGTCTGTCTGTAAACATAGCTTCATGCTTGCCATTGATCTGTGCTAGCTAAGGACTCTGATACGCCCCACAAGCGTAGGCGGCTAGAAAATGGCTTGTCAGCAGCACATAAAAAAATGAAAGACTTAAATGGAAAATAATACTAAGATTGTTCAGAGATAATAAAGTTGTAAAGTCAGCTGATTCTTAGTAGCGGTACAACATAAGCTTCTGTATTTTGTGCAAAAGAAGAATTTGGATTTATGTCAGTTATTGCTGCTGCTTCATTTTCTTTTTTTAGACTGGTAGGAGAGAAAGAGATGTAGTTACACCTGTAAGAAGTGCTTGTATGAGTTCTGTTTAGCACTAATGGAACTCGGACTAGGCCATGCCTGAGTTTTATAAAGGCAGCATATTTTGGAGCAAGATGGTGCATGTGCACAGCTCACACAGTTTAAGAGCCAAATGAGTTGTCCCAAGTTTCTCTCCACCAGATCTGGAGGACCAGGTGGCTGCTGCAGGCACTGCAACTGTGCTACTTTCCCCTTCCTGTCCCTCCACTTGATGCTTGGTAAGAGGAGGAGGGTTGCAAAAAGGAACTCTGTCCCTTGCTCATGTATCACAGAGGGGCATTGAAGCCACTTAGAGCTTGTGAGTGAAGTGTTAGTGTGCCTGAGCGGTGAGGAGGAGCTGTTTCCTCCCCTTCATGTAATATATTTTCTTATGTTGATAATAAGTAGCTTCCTGAGATCATAATCAGTATTTATCATGAAGAGCAAAGCTCTGATTTCTAGGCCTATCGTGTGACAATGACAAAATAGTTCATGCTTCTGGATTTATTTTTTAAATTTTTTTTTCCCTAAAATGATTCAGTTCCTACAATTCAGTGCTTCTAATGCATAAGTTTAAGATTTGAAAACGAAGTTACTGTCCAGTGAAGGCTTGTACACAATAGCTTGTAAAATAAGGCTAGCCTTGGACAAAGTATTTTCAAACAAGCTTTAAGACAAAACATCAAATTGTTCATTTTTCTAACAATGTTTTTCACCTGTCTCAAAGCCCAGTTGTTCCTCTCATGAAGTCCTGAGAAAACAGGTTTTGCTGACTATTTAAAGTGAGAGGTTGAGAGAGAAAATATCTGGGAATGTAACATTTCATTTATGAAAAATAATCAAGAATTAATGTTATATTTTCAATATCAGTAAAATCATTAGAATTAAAAGAAATCATCATTGTGATTCAAGTTACAAAAGAAAAGTAGAATACAGAACTACTGAAGCATACTGTGTTTGCAAACTAGAAGCATGTAGGATTATTTGGCGCTACTGGATCCTGCAAACATCCCTATACCCGACCCATCAGACAGGTACCAAGGATTCCAATCAGTCAATAACGAGAATTGACCAATGATTGTTTTAGGATAAGAAACCAATCATTGTAAAGGTTAGATTTAAGAATGGGACAGTTGAGGCATAACAAGTATTAAAATGAATAGAAGAACAGAACCTAGTAAGTAGAAAAATGAACACTAGAATTTATATCACAAGAGGAATATAAACTGTACAAATTTTTTTGTCTGGGGAACACGTTTGGCCCAGTGATCCCCCTCATTCCCAGTGCTGAATAAAGAGAAATATCTGCTTCTTCACATTAAATTGGTGTCAGATAAGTTTCTTTCACCCAGCTTGGTGACAGGAAGACTGTACTAAATCCATTGGAGCATCCGGCCAAATGAAATCGAGATGTGTCGTTCTTTATCTACATGAGCATTTTTTAGTGCTTATGAAGCACTAAGAGTAGCGTTGTGCTTGTTTCCTGAGGCAGTAACAGATATGAAGAAACCCCAGTTAGTAAGATTACTGTTTAAAATAAATGTCCTCGCATTATTTTTCTATAGATGCCTTCAAAAAATATATGATCAGATAAGGAAAAGGGTAAATGTGACTATACTGTAGTAACCAAATGTAATTTATTTCAGATTTTCTTTCAAGGAAATCTTTCATCTCTGCGAAGTGGCAGAAGGTAGCACCAGAAATGCTTTCTCTTTCTTCATGGGAGAAAGCCTTGGAAGGACAGTGAGGCACTGGAAGTGCCGCGTTAGGTCTGTGAGGAGCTCAGATGGGCACGGAGCTGCAGTGATGGCCGTGGAGCAGGGGCTGGGAGCTGGCAACGCCGCATTTACTCATCTTTCAGAATGTACAGCCCTTGTCTATAAGCACCCGGGCGGACAGGCCCTGCACTCCGCGTTCGCGGAGCACGGGGGGACACGGCAAAGCCGGGCGGCGGTGCCGGCGGAGGGCGCGGGGCCCGGCCCGNCCGCGCAGGGAGCCCGAGCTTTGTGCGGCCGGTGCGGGATCAGAAGGCGAGGGCAGCGATCGCAACCGCCGCCTGCGGGGCCACTCGCATTCGCATGGCTGTGAAAGGCTTTATTTCGCCCCGCGCTGTGCGGGAGGGGACGGGGCTGTCACTGCGCGGGGGCAGCGCCCCCCCGTGGGCGCCCGCGGCACCGCCCGCGCCCCCGGCCCAGGGCGGAGGGTGGGACCCCCGCGCTGTGAGGGACCCGCCGGAGGTGCGGGGGGAGCCGGGGCCGGGACAGGGACAGGGTTCTGCCGTGCTGAGGGAGGCGCTGCCCGGGCCGTGCGGAGAGACGGTCATGGGAGGCATAAAGTGGAGAGTGAGAGAGTGGGGTCGGGAGGGTGATAACGGGACAGTCACAGCTCTGGGGGAACGGTTCGCGGCGTGAATCCAGAGGGATGTTAACACTCACAGCATATTCGTAGGCTAAATTCCAGTCCTCCCCGCCCAGCTGTCTGAACTAAAAGAGGAAAGCACGAGGCTGAAAAAAATCCCAATTAAAGTCTGTAATGCTTATGAGGCTTTCACAGACAAGGTAAAGGTTCTGTAGTAACAGGGAAGGATGCGAGAGCAAGTCTAAAAGAGAGAAGCTCTAAATGCACTTGTAGGAATAACGTGTGGCTGTGTGGACTGGAGCGCTGCCCTCCGTGCTCCTGCGAGCTGCTGAGGTCATTAGACCTCATTAACATCATTAGGCATCATTAACAGGACCCTGCAGGCTGCAGGGACTCCGATCGGGGCAGCCGCACCGCCCAGATGGGGCTGGTGAAGTGATTCCATGAAAAGCTGTGCAGCCATCGTCACGATGGTTCTGCGGTGGAATTCCAGGTGAGAGAGGAGCGGAGCCGGGGCATGTGGGAGGGGTGTGGACTTGTTTCGGAGTTTTTTGCTTGTTGGCGATTCCTGCTCCGGAACAAAATGGCATCGTTTAGGAGACTTGGACACAGGTGAGTGTCCCTGCTCAGCTGGGGAGGCAGCCTGGAAAGGGAGAGAGAGCCTTCAAAGCACGTTAACAGGGTAGGGTGAAAGTGGGCATGAGGAAATTACGGAGTGAACCTGTTTTCCATGGTGGTGAGTAGCAGAAAATGTTAGCGTCTTTAAAATCCCAGTAGAAATCTATGAAGTGAGAAAATAGAGGAAGAACTCTTACTACAGTTCATCAGTTGTCTTGCTGGTTTTTATTTTGCCTGGGTACTAGCAACTGCCCCTTTGGGGTTTGTTTTGTTATGCCACTAACTTGTCTTCCAAATTTAGCTGACTGGAGTGTAATAAAAGAATTCCTTGTTGTGTGTAATAGGGTACACTTGCCTGGCAGTGGTTTTCAAAAGTTTAGCAGAAGTTAAAAGAACATTCCTAGATTGCAGCAGTTCTCTTTGCTGGTAAAATAATTATATTTGGTATTCATTGGCCAATAAAAGCTATAAAGTCCAGCTTCTTTCAGCACTCTCCCTGCAGAGATGGCTGCTCCAGTGTTTATAATTACCAGTGCCATCTGTGGGGTGTGAGTAATCACAAAGGTGTTCAGATGCATCAATCTCTGACCTTGACATGAACTTCTAATATTACTTGTTTTCACTGAAAAGCATTGCCCTGGAGTGATATTTTGTTGATGTCAAAAAAGGTACTGTTATATTTTAATCAACCTGCTGAGCATTACATGTAAGTTTGAAATGAATGCTTAAATCTAATGTCTCAAAGTGATTCAACAACTTTTAATGACTGATCAAGTCTGTTCCTGTTTTTGCAGAAAATCTGCAAATCATACTGTGCCTCCCAAGCAAAAATTCTGTTGTTCAGAACCTGAATGTAGCTATAGATGTACCAGAGGCCATTAGCTCATACTACAGAGGTACTGTGCAGATTCCTGAGCTTATTTATGTCTGGACTGAGAGTAAAAAGTATCAAAATAACAGATATATTTGTGTCAGGAAAGGATGGCTCAGTTGGCTGAAGAGTTTTGTTGCCCTTTAATAGGTCAAGTGGTATTTGCATACATTTTGAGCAACATTGAAAATAATGCTGGAATTTCTTCACTAATTCTATAATAGAAGCCATACAGAAGAGTAGTTACATTCCAAAGGGACTTTCCAGTGTTTTAATCAAAAATAGTGAACAATAATACATCTGAGAAGTTTTATCTCTGTGTATATTGGTCTTGGTCGTGCTCCCTTGGAAACTGAAGAGCAAGTTTTCATTTTACAGTACAAGCTGCCAGTGGAATGTAAAATATTCCAAAAATATTCCATTTATGTGTGTGCCAAGTAGGGTATTCTGATTTGATAGTGTTTCAGACACATTTTTCACAAATACAAGAAGCAAGACAGGTAAAATAGAAGGCAGCAGAGAATCATTACAGACAGGAATAATGGGGCTATTTGCAGAATGCGTAGGTAGAGACAGAAACAGAAATGGTTGGCTCTAAAAACCAATTTGCTGTGGAATCTTTCTGTATAGCTTTCCAATGAGATATAGCATACGGTTTAGCACACAGCAAAAAAACAAACAGAAATTGAATGACCAAGTAGCAAATGATAGTTTCTACCATGGTGACACAAGGAATATAATTTGGTATTTTGCTGAGCATACCAAAATATCCAGGACTGCAAAAACGGGCAATCTATGTACATGCAAGTAAAAATTCAAAATGTTTTGTCCTTAGGAGGATAAATTTTGAAATGACTAGTTGAATGCTAAGGCCTGGGTTTGTCTGCCTCTCATCATAGCAGGAGCAGTCTGATACACTTAGCAGTCACTCTGTCAGATGATGTCTTTGAACTACAACCAGCTGTCTCCAATAAAGAAACAGAAAAAGCACAGGCAAGTTCCTGTGGGGCAGTTCACTGGGAGGTAAAGTTGACATCATTTATTTCCTATACTCAGGAAATAACCCTATCAATAGCTCCTGTTGTGAGATGTTTTTGATGTCTGACAGTTGGTTTCTAATACCACATCACATGAGCAAGTCAGATGTAATCTCAGACATTGTCAATGAGAAAAAAGAATCAATTATGGGATAGTGGCTGCTTGCTGGAAGGGAAGTGTTCTTGTCAGTGTCTTTCTATAAAAGACTCAGTATGCCAGAAACTGTCTGGGTTTTTAGATACTGAACCAAAGCAGACAGCCATGCCTAACCACTGTGAATTTCAGATTATCCTACCAAATGAGTAAATATCTCTTATTTTAAGCCAAATAAGTGTCATAAACAAACCCATCAGAAACCATGATTTTAAGATTAGAAGGCAGAAAACAATGTATCTAGATTTACAGCTGCTGTAAATAATGAAATAGATGAAAATAATTTTCATCTACATTTCACCATTGGACCAATTAGTTAATTTTTGACATCCATGGCATAAGCATCAGAGGTATTTCTGTGAATCATAGTTCTGTTTGTTCTGAGTTCTGTGTGTTGAAAATTCTCAACCATTAAACTGTATTAGAAGTTTTGACCATCTGCATCTTCCTGATAGAAACAGTGGCCTTGCTGCAAGGTACAAATTTTACTTCCAAGCTTCATCCATAACGTCCCAATTTATGGTCTTGTTCACAATACATTGTGTTTGTCTTCACAGTAAGGACGTCACTGCTTTTTGATAATTTGCTTTGCAGTGAAGCAGTTGGTGGATGTGTGATAAAGTGTCCAAAGTGTAATTAATTAAATGGGTTAGAGCAGGGGTGTTTGCCCCCTAGCACTTAAATTCATGACAAAGACCCTGTTTTCCACAAAGGATTGCTTCCCAGTGCTTTGGGTGAGAGAGCCAATGTCTTCTAAATGGCCATTGCTGTTTGCTTAGTGAAGGTGGGTCAAATCTTTATTTTGCCATTTGGATCAAGCCCATCTTAATAAATATATTGGCATTCTTAATGTAAACTATTTCAGGGCAAGGGTCAGCATAAAAATTTTCAAGCTGAACACTGAAGTTTGGAGCAGCACATGGAATGTTTAGTAAGTAATTCCTAATTTATTTTAACCTGTCTACAAAATAGCTGTAGTTGATAATTTTCTTTAAGGTACATTTTGATTCCACAAGTTGGAAGGGTCTTTAACAACTGATTTTTTTTTTTACTGTAGTAACTGGTAAGTGCCAGTAGGACAACTATTGCTTCATGACTTAAAGTCAGAAATGGGCAGTAGTAGTTGAAAACACTACTCGGGGATAGGGAAAAAAGGAATAAATTTCATTATATGATACAGATCTGAATTTGAACAAAACAGAAAAGTCATCTGGTGAAGACAGAGATTTTCACCAGATACAAATTTTATTGTCAAAAATTGTCAAAATTCAAATTCAACTGTCAAATTAATCCATTTTTCAGTCTATTTTTCATTCATATTTTGCATATTTAATCTCAGTTGAATAAATGAGTATATTCATACAGTAACAGTCTGGCTAATCTAAAATTTTTCTGTTATCATTAAGCCTCATTATTTATTGGCAGGTGTTTTTGTATCTACTATTAAAATTAAATCTTACTATTTGATAGAAATTAAGAACACACTATGATGAAGTGTGAACACTAAATCTAAACTATATTTGAAGAAAAAATATTAATATTCTCTACTTGTTTCACAAATTTTCAGTAATTTTAAAGTCGTGTGAACTATTTATCTAATAAAATGAATGACTATTTAAAAAATAATATTCTGTTCATGTAAAGTGTCATGTGTACTCCATTATTGTTTACCAATTTGTATTCCTTGTGCATTCGTTTGCTTATAAAGCCTTATCCTGTAACTGAAACTCGAGTGCATGTGATTGAAATAGCAGCTTAGTGAGGGGATCAAATGCAGTCGTGTTGCAAAGTCATTGACAAACAGCCCCAGCAAACCAAGTCCTCGGTATCCACAGCAGTCCAGCCTCTCCCTTCCTGTCTGCCAGCTCCCTCTGCCCACGCTGGGGAGGCACTGGGTGACATCCTGAGGAATGCAGTCCCCAGGGAAAGGCACAGGAGGGGTGACAGACCCTCATGGGGACAGGGGGGATCCTCTGCCTCCTGCTGAGGAGCTGCCAGTGCTCCTGCCTCCTTCAGCTGCACACACAGTTCCTGCAGCAGTGTTGGCACCAGTGAATGTGCGATGACTTAAATCTGAACTATTACGACAAATTTAAACTGTTCTTAAAATTTAAAAGTTATTAAAAATATGTAAAATAATCTAAAACTATAAATCTGTAACTGAAATGGATGAAAAATGCCTTTTAAATATGTTTTATTATTTTTTCTTGCAGATGACAGTCATGTCCCATTCCAAGGATCTCAAGGACGATTTCCACAGTGACACTGTACTTTCCATTTTAAATGAGCAGCGCATTCGGGGCATTTTGTGTGATGTCACCATTATTGTGGAAGATACCAAGTTTAAAGCCCATAGTAATGTGCTGGCAGCTTCAAGCCTTTACTTCAAAAACATTTTTTGGAGTCGTACTATCTGTATTTCAGGCCATGTACTGGAGTTAGATGATCTCAAAGCTGAAGTGTTTACAGAAATACTGAATTACATCTACAGTTCCACAGTAGTTGTTAAGAGGCAGGAGACTGTAACAGACCTTGCGGCTGCAGGGAAGAAACTTGGAATATCATTTCTAGAAGATCTTACAGATGTAAATTTTTCAAGTTCCCCCTGCCCCTATGCATACTGTGTTAATGAAAAAGGGAGTGTCAAAGAGGAAAAGCATGAAAAGAGGCACGAAGACTCTGCTGTGACAAATGGACCACGAATTACAAACGCATTCTCAATTTTTGAAACAGAGAACAGTTTGTTTTCTCCACTTGATTTGAGGGCCAGCTTTAAAAAGGTGTCTGACACAATACAAGCTCCCAACGTCAGCCTTGACAGAAACGATGTTTGCAAAGATGCTGAGCCAGCCAGTACCTTGGCTGAACACTCCTATGCAGTTTCTTCTGGGGGAGACACTTCACAAGGAACACCTTTTGTGGAGCAGGACAGCAGCCCTTCATACCAGGTGGGTGAGGACCGCCACGAAAATCACCACGCCACCCCAGTCATTCAGCAGGGAAAACAAGCAGGTAGCACTCCTAAGCCAGCCTTTAAGCCCCGGGGTACTGGTTTGGCTGCAGCAAAAGTACCAGCCTCCACAGTAACCACTGCAGAAGCCCAGCATGAAGCAGTTGCTGATCAGACAATTACTTCCTTTCCAAAACCTCAAAGTAAAGCAGCAGATTTCCATTTATCTGGAGAAGAGGAAGACAATTCTGGTAATGTTTCTGCGTCTGAGGCAACTGTTGTTCCACCTGTTTACAATTGTAACTGTTGTGCAAAATCATTCAATGACAGGGCTTCACTCACTGCTCACCTTCAGCTCCATTCAGAGCATCAGGAAACTTTCATATGCAAACACTGCAGCAAACAATTTGCAAATATGAATATCCTGGAAAGTCATGAACAAGTCTGCATGAGATCAAGTGGCTTATCGGTTCACAATGGGAATGAACAAAATTTTGCAGATAACTATACTGCTACAGAGGGAAGGAATGGAAGTTCCTATGCAAACACAGAGCCTCTGGTGTCTGAAAGCAGCGTCACTGATTGTTCTAATGCAAACTGCACTTTACCAGAGACAGACCACGTGGTGAAAGTGGTCGATGGGCAGGTACTGTACACCTGCATCGTGTGCAAGCGCAGTTATGTGACATTGTCCAGCCTCCGAAGGCACGCGAATGTGCACTCATGGAGGAGAACGTACCCTTGTCACTACTGCAACAAGGTGTTTGCCTTGGCCGAGTATCGCACCAGGCACGAGATTTGGCACACAGGGGAGAGGCGGTACCAGTGCATCTTCTGTCTGGAGACTTTCATGACTTACTACATCCTGAAAAATCATCAGAAGTCTTTCCATGCAATTGACCATCGTCTCTCAGTAAATAAGAAGACGGCCAATGGAGGCTTAAAACCAAGTATGTACCCGTACAAACTGTACCGACTCTTGCCGATGAAATGCAGGCGAATGCCTTATAAGTCCTACCGAAATTCTTCGTATGAAAATGTTCAAACAAGTACCCAGGCTAACGAAACTGCCTCTAACTGTTTCATCCCGACTTCTCTTAGCTCTGAGCTGCCACCACTGAATTTTCAACACAGTATAATAGCAAACAACAGGACTCTGGCCTTGGATACATCTTCACGTGATGATACAGCACCTTCCATGAATACTCAGAATTCTTCCTCTTGGGGAGCAGATATCTTAAATTCTGATGTGCAGAGGGACTTTTTCACAGCTGAAAAAAGAGTTTCCACTACTGTGAATGACTCTGGTTCTCAGGAGTGTGATTCCTCAGCTGTGTCTTTAACTAATGTGAATGAAAATTCAACCTCTGTCATCAGTTACAGCAGTTCTGCACCCTCTGTTATAATGCACAGTAGCAGAGTTTCATCAGTAATAATGCACAGTAAAACAGTCACTTCCATAGAAAACAGTAAGACAGATTCTTCAAATAATCTACCAAGTCAGTCTGTGAGTGATGATGGTAAGCATGGGTCAGATAATTATGGAAAGTGCATTACAAAATCAAAAACTCTTAAGGAGAAAAAGAAAACACTGCTGTATAACAGAGCAGAAGCAACTGAGGATATGCAGCATGTCACAGGATCAGGAGGTTTATCAAGCAAAACAACAAATACTGTCCAAGAATCAAGTAAAACTGAAACATATATTGCAAAGCCTGCCTTACCTGGAACATCTGCTGACAGCAATGTTGCACCTCTTTGTCAAATAACAGTAAAAATTGGTAATGAAGCTATTGTAAAAAGACATATTTTGGGATCCAAGCTGTTCTGTAAAAGGGGACGAAAATCCAAACACGAGTCCAAACAGGACAATCTAATTGAGGAATCAGAAATGGAGGTGAAAGAAAGAAGCCCGTCTGGACTCTATAGCTCAGAATGCCTGGAGCTGACAGAAATGTGTGATGATGTGAGTGATCAGGACTCCAGTGATAAACCCTGGAGACCCTATTACAATTACAAACCAAAAAAGAAATCCAAACAGCTAAGAAAAATGAAAAAGACCAAATGGAGGAAAAAGCACGGAAGCAAGAACACTATTATGGAAAGCCACAACACATGCAGTCGAGAGTATGCACTCAGGAATGCTCCTGAGGAAAAGGAAGTCAGCCAGGAAGAGAACACAGAAATGCCAAATCTTCATTGTGAGCTCTGTGAAAGGGACCCGTCTTCCACAGGAGAAATTCAAGAACATGTACACTGGCATGTAGCTGCTTCAAAACCTTACATTTGTGAGTTATGCCAAAAACAATTTCAGAGTCCATCCACTTTAAAAATGCACATGAGGTGTCACACTGGGGAAAAGCCCTATGCTTGCAAAACCTGTGGTAAGTGTTTCTCAGTTCCTGGAAATCTACAGAAACACGAACGTATTCACCTGGGTGTCAAAGATTTTGTCTGCCAATACTGTAATAAGGCGTTCACTTTAAATGAAACACTCAAAATACATGAAAGAATTCATACTGGAGAAAAACGCTACCACTGTCAGTTCTGCTTTCAGAGCTTCTTGTACCTTTCTACCAAAAGGAACCACGAGCAAAGGCACGTCCGTGAGCACAATGGGAAAGGATACGCTTGCTTTCAGTGCCCCAAAATCTGCAAGACAGCAGCTGCTCTGGGAATGCACCAGAAGAAACATCTATTCAAAAGTCCAGGTCCACAAGATAGAAAAGAACAGTTTTGCAGTGAAAGCACTAAACTTCTGGAAAATCCACGTTTCCTTGGGTCAGAAGGAAGTGAAGTGAAAAATACACAAAATGTAACTCCAGAAGTTATACTCTGAGTGACAGCTGTGCAAAAGAGGGAAAACTCAAAAAATACTGGAATTGATCTATGGGAAAAGATACAGATGCATTGAACAGGGAAACATCTCCACTCAGTATCATTTACTAAGATCAAACATGTGTCAATACATGCAAAAGAAGGAAAAATAACACAGAAAGACTAGTACTTGCAGTAATACATATTTAGTGTGAAATACCCCAAATACTTTTGCTACAATAGACTCTTAACATAGAGAAAGGAAAAAAATTGACCAACCAAAACCCTTCTACATAACATTTACAGGAAACTAGTCACCGAACTATTTTGCAGTGCTGGTTTTGAGTCAAAATCTTCGTAGGCAAAAGAAAGAAGTAGGCTCATGGTGTATTCTGTAGAAGGAATTTTTGCTGCAGAAACCATATATTGCATTTTTTTTAACAAAATGTGTTAATAAAGGAAATAATTGTAATCTAGTGTATTCTAAGGTGAAGGTGGGAAGTGTTTCATGGGCTCGGGTGTACCAAAGTACAGTTTAGTTCTGCCGTGCTTTTCTGTAACTCAGCATTTACAAACCATATTCAGGAGTTTAAACTACTCTTTTCTTTTCAATATTCAGTTTTGTAGTTACCATAATAACTGTTAAGTCTGAGTGCTTGTGTGGAAAGTATTCCAGATTTATGATATCTCTGAGACATTTAATAAAGATTCAGTGGAACTCACTATAGCCAGTCTTCCAAACTGCATAATTCCCCATGTCAGTGGCCTGGTGAGCTGCTCAGGTGCAATGGTCTAAAGAAAATTGTTCTTATGAAACAGCTGAGCTTAAAGAAATCCTGTATAGAAAAGCCCACCTCCTGGTGGATCTGCAACTGAGAAGTATCGTTTTTCTCAGCAGAAGAAGAAGAGATGTAGACAGAGTTTTTTTCTTATCCTGGAATAATGGAATAATAGAATAATGGAAACAAGTGACAGAGCAACTCCCCATAAATACTTAGATTTTGAGAGGAGTAAATAAGATTTTTGCTTTGCCCTGAGGCAGTCCTTGTGTACAAACAGGGATAGGGCCAGTTTGTGGGGTTTCCTGTCATCTTCATGCCTTAAATGCAACATTTAACCTTCAGATACCCCTTCTCAGTGATCCCAGCCATGGCAGCACCTGGCCCTGGGCAAGCTGTCACAGCGTCCATAGCAGAGAGATGCCAGGAACAGGTTGCTGGAGGAAGGAGTCTTTCTGCCTCCCTCATCCTGCCACTCCCAAGGCTGTGGTGAAGCCTTACAGCTTCAAAGTTCATTAAGAGTTGGTAGAATGGGCTTCTGAAAGACATTGCCAAAATATTCCAGTTAATATTGCTTTGTGGAAATGTGATTAACTTTAATGGAGATGTTTAAAAAAGTCAAAGCAGATGTATGTCTACAAGTTACATTTTATATGACAGGGCTCTGTTGTACTGTATCTACATATCCAATTAGTTATGTATGTTCATCCCTGTGAAGTCAGGACAAGGGTTAGTGACCCTTAGCTTCAGTTTGTGTGATGGTTCACAGTTTGTTACTTTGTCTTCTTGAGTATTTTAAAAAAACTATAGCTTGGGTACAATAAAATTACAATTGAAATGATAATACAGTATTGATTGAAGTAATAATATAGTCCACTTACTTTATCACTGGTGAATGCTATGAACCCTTTGAAAAATTTTGGCTTCATGGCAGCTTTGGTTCCATTTAAATAAGGATAATAGAATAATGACATTTCTAAGAAAGTACACAAAGATATCTTCTAAGTGGACTTGTATGGTGATAAATATAGACCAAAGCAAATAAGGTAGAATATTTATAAATACAAAGATAATTTTACAAATATTTTATATAACTGTATAGTTCGTAAGAAAAATACTGTTAGCTTGTGTTAGGGTTGGGGGGGTTTGTATATTTTGATAAAAACACAACAACTTTGTAACTCTGTATATTCTCTGAGTTTATAGCAAAGCAGTTTTAAGATGGCAATGTCATGTTTATAGTTCAATTGTGGCACTTTTACTACAAGTAACATGTTGCAGTAATTAATTGAGTATTAATGACCAAATTAGAATTAAAGTAAGTGTAAGAGAAGGTAAATACTATACGTTGTCAAAGACTGTAATTTGCTACATAAGCACATCTGTATTTTTGTTTAGAAGAAAATATTAAATGCAGATGTTAAGGATTGATAAAGAGTCTAATTTTATTTTTAGAAAGAGTGATTATAACTGTTTTTGCTTAATTAAAACAACATATTCTTATTTTTCTGTAAGTCTCTCAATTTTTTAAATTGTTTTAATACTTATGTAATCTATAAGATCCACAGATCATATCTTTTAATAATGATTTCGTTATAAGATTAAGCAACACAGTTACCAAGCATCCCTTCATAAGGTCAAAACAGCAAATTGACAATATGCCAGAACTCAGGGGAAGTGATGGTATCTCCTGGCATCACAGAGGGGGTATGTGCTCAGCAGAGCAGAATCTACCTGCTCAGTGTCTCAGAGGACTTGGAAGAGAGGTGAAGTGTGTTTAATACTTTGCAACATCTTAGACATATTCATGATGACCTGAAACCTCAGAAATTCTTCTCGATTCTGATAGTAACCTTGTAGTATAAATTATGTATGTTACTTCAAATTTTTTGAGACTACTGTCAAGAAACATAGTTCAAAATGCAAATATCCAATTGCATATGAAAATACAAAGATACATACAAAATAGAAGATTGTGCATATTCAAAGTACTTCCCTCTTCAGCTAGGTGTCACTCATCTGTAACCTGCCTTACAAATAAATGTAAGCTAAAAAATGCAAGTCATTTGGGAGTAGTTCTCAGGAAGATGTATAACTTAAAAAAAATTGAAGTTTGCTGCATGTAACAAATACACTCTTTTCTCTATTTTAAATGCCAATTATAAAAGCAAGTGGATCATCCCAAAGTTTGTGCACCTAAACAAAACGTTAGTCAATCCTCATTTATGACAGACCCAAAATTAGAACAAATGTACTAATGATACTGCTATCTTCTAAGAAATGAGTTTGCATCACACAGCTAAAGTACAGGCAGAAGCATTTCAAGTAAACCACTATGTGTCATCGTTGTGATCATGTCTAAACTTCCGTAGTACATCAGTTCTCACTACAGTTCCAAACTTTGGCTGTGAGGGGCTCTGTCTTGGCTACCTCACCCAAACAAAGATTCCCCTCAGTGCATCCTCAGTGTTAAATGAAGAAATCTTTCCCCTAAGTTTGCAAGTGACCACACCAGTGTTGGTTTTAATCATGTCCTCAGATTCACAGACCTACCTGTCATACAAATACTCCTAAAATGTAACTTTAGGGCCAAAAATAAAAGTTATGCCATTGAAACAGTATTCGCAAAGGCTTTTTTAAAATAAAAGGGAATGTCACGAACCAGACAATGGCAATACTCAAAAGCTGAATTGAAAATGTTGATAGGTCCATGCTTCAAAGAAAGATGATACAAAGTTAAAACCCTAAACCCCAAGTGTAGTCGTAACTTTTGAGAGTATGGAAGCAATAGTCACATAATGTAACTTTGAAGAAGTGGCAACACGCGGTTCACATCTGCATTCTCAGAGTGCTACCCTGCTACTTTCTCAGATCAAAGCTCCAGTTCTGCCCGGGTTAGCCTCAGTTCAGCAGCCAGACAGGGCAGCCAGCCTAGACAGCCAACTGTAGATAATCAAATCCTCAATTTGTACTGTAGAGGAACCTCTCATTTCCAACACGTTAAAATTCAGCTTATGCAAACTCGTGTCTTTGTGCAGGTTTAGGTTTTGCATGGACACAAATACGTCTGTAACTGGTGTGATGAAGCAGTTTATTCCCCACCACTCCCCTGCCCGCCACCTTTAAACACTCCTCTCCCAGCCACTGCCTGGAGTGTGGGGATGAGGAAGGAATGTCACCGCTGCGGAAGGAGCAGCAGGGGAGAAGTTGGTGCAGGAAAAGCCACCACGAAATGAGGCAGCAGTGACTTGTCAGACTTTATGGCTCAATGCGGTGTCATACTAATAAGAGCTGGGTGGACTGTGCAGGCCCCAGACAGAGACCCACCACGAGCGTGGGACCGGGGTGAAGTGCGGGAGTGACCAGGTCGCAGAGTGTCACATTAGGATCTGTGTCTTCAAGAAGTATTGGTATAAAATGTAATGCAAAGGCCCTTCAACTCTCGAAAAAGCTGAGCTGCTGCAGGCCGCCAACACCCGTGGGCTCGCTGGGGCTCCCGGACAGCGCTGCCCGTGGCAGTCCGCACACACCTGCTCTGTGAGCGCTGGCAGCAGGGCCATGTCCTACTCGTGTCACGGCATCTCCTACACGGCCGAACAGGTAAACGTGAGCTGATGGCAGCAGAGAATCCCCAACGGAGCCCATGGAGCGCCTTGCACAGAGACAGGCGCTGGGCGCTCCACGGACCGCAGGGCCGGACCCGCCTCGTTCCCACCATCGAACGTGATCGATCTTCGCGGGGTGAACACGGTGGTCAACGCCCCAAGCTGCCCAGACACCAGCT
>VYZS01070721.1:14999-42575 GCA_013400695.1 Neodrepanis coruscans | reverse complement strand
ACATTAAACACACCCTGTGTGTTTTATTGTATTTCTTTATTATGTATTTTTTGCATTTTTGTATTTCTATGTATTTTATTGCTAGACTACAAGGTTCAGTTCATAACAGGGCTTGGTAATTGTACATTAAACTGAAAAATATATCAAAAAGAGTACAACTTGTCCTTGAATTGATTAACTACCCAAAACCCCCAGAATTCAGAGTGAATCTGCTGCCTAAAACAGGCTGGGACATGCCATCAATACACCCATTTTTTAAACTAGTCAAGCTTGTGAAGTCTGATTGAATGCACTGCCATGAAAATGGGCATTGTTATTTATATTTTTGAATAGACTTGACCAAAATCTGTGTCTGTATTCAGTGAAAACCTGGGGTGAATCAGTGATAATAAACTGTGTAATAGAATTGTGAATCTTCTTCATTTTCAACCAAACTCAGCCAGATTTTTACAATGGCTGTTGTTGAGTCTGACTTTCAGAAATTCCTGCTTCACACTTCAGCAGTGATAAGTCATTTCAAAATTCAGAATAAGCTCTGCCAATTGACCTATTTCAAAGCCCAAAAGTGCTTTTAGTTTACATGACATAAGAGTTGGGGGAAAGAAAAAGATGCAGATGTTTCCATGTATTTGCCAAAATATGTATTTTACTTTTATATCTGTGTGGCTCTCCTGCTAAGTTGCTTTTCTTGTGGATTATTAAGTTTTGAAATGTCACTGAAATGTTTTAAATCCCAGGTTTACTATTTGGCATTTTCAACATGAAGCTTAAGACATTTCACCAACTTTCCCGCTTCCTACCTAGGAAGTTCCTAGGAAGTTCCTATCCTATCCTATGACTGACTGAATAGCAAAGGACTGTGTTTGTCAGAATTTTGAAAGCACATTGACATTCGAATATTGGAATTGAGATATTCTTGTCCAAATCACTCACATTCCCTTGTATTTTCCAAAACTCACACTGTCTCAAACTTCAGTAAAATCTCACTTTTCAATTAAATGTATAATTTATGTTGGTTTTTCAAGCTTTTTTAAATGCAACAAAGGTTTGGTTTTTAAAAGATATAAATTATTAAAATTATTTGAAAAAAAATTAATTATAGCTACTCTTCATTACTATACATAATCTTTCTAAATTTACCCCAGCTTTTCTCTCTGTGTATATATATATGTGTGTTTATGTATCTATAATTGCAAGACACTCATTCTGCTAACAATGGGATTTTAAAAATATTGCTTGATATACTCCAGGCTGTGCAGATATAATTTTCAGCTGGAGTCTGCAGTGTTCTGGGAATCCTTGCATAATCTGGGACAGGCTATAAATAGCACATGCACTCAATGGAAGGGAAGCATGACTTATTAAAGGAACTCTGAGCTTGCCACAGCTCCAGCCTCCATCCAAAGCCAGCCCACTGCTGGCAGGGAACTCTGCAGTCTGCAAGGTGACTTTTCAGACTGAAGGGAGAAGGGGAGGAAGGAGGTTCCCCTTCTGCTGAGTACCTGGTTCCAGTCCTTCTCCTGGGCTGTTTGCACCTTCATTTTGGGATATCCCACAGATCAGGCTCAGGAGGGGCTGCAGGGCACTGTCCTGGGTTATGGGCTTTGGGGAGTCCCTGCTGCTCCAGGGCTGCCACCGGAAGAGCTGAACCTTTGCAGCTCTGACTGGAGCTGTGTCAGGGCAGGGGCAGGTTGGAGCTCAGGCCAAGGTTCTGCTTTGCCCAGAGGGTGGGTGGGCACTGCCCAGGCTCCCCAGGGCAGTGGGCACAGCCCCAAGGCTGCCAGAGCTCCAGGAGGGCTGGGATGATCCTCTGGGGACAGGGGGGACTCTTGGGGATGGGGCTGTGCAGGGACAGGAGTTGGACTGGATGGTCCTTGGGGGTCCCTTCCAGCTCAGATATCCTTGGATTCTGGAATTCTGTGAGCTCAGAGAGTAATGAGGACACAAGAAATGGGTAATTGTACCTTCACCCTGTTTCTGTGTCCCATTCTCAGCCTCTGGTTGACAGGAGAGGTGCCAGGACTCCCACAGGCAGGAGCCCCATGGACACCATCACATCCCTCCTGGCCACCAGTGCCCCAGGGCAGGTGGAGCTCCCAGCAGGGAGGGTTCCATCCCTTCCCAGGCTTCCCATCCCAGCCTTGCCAGACCTGGTGGCAGGAGGGAGAGGTGGGAGAGAAATGCAGGAATCACTGTCTGAGTCCAGATTTCTGTCTGATTGAAGCTTGCTTGTTTACTTTGTGTTTGTTAGGTACCAGTGTTTGAAGCGCATTTTGGAGGAGGAAGGTGACTCTTTTCTGCTTGCTCAGATCTGTGATTTGTCTTCCCTGGGTCTGTTCTTTTAAAGATTTCTGAATCCATAGGTATGACTTGCTGTTACTATGGAAATCTCTGAAATACAACTCTATTTTGTGTCTTTTTTTACTCACTCTTCTGTGAATTCTCCCCAGTCAGGTCATCAAATAATTGCAAGGTCTCCACTCCCAATAGCTGAAATGAAAAAATCAGCCTTTCTAGCAATTTTCTCCAAAACTCCAATGTATCACAAGACCTAAACCTTAAACATTGCTGAACTATAAATGAAATTGCAGGATGACAAGGAGATGGACAAACAGAAACTCATTTCCATATCCTGGATTTCTGAATGTGACACTGAAATGGCTGGATTTCAGTAAGAAAAGAGTAGAAGAAGATAATTTGGGGTTTCTGTCACTCTCATTGAATGAGGAAAAATGTATCTGTAGCTAAACCATCACTCCCAGGCAGCCCCTCGTGATGACTTAGGGAGTTTTGGTGGGATCACCACAGTGAGGGGAATCCTCAAGAGTCTGAAATTTCTGTCACAACTCCAGTGCACCCCTTTCCTCTCCTGCCAGGAAAATTTTGTGTGGCTGCACCACTTGTCTCCACTATTTCTATTTTAAAAGGCCTCTTAAGTTTCCTGGCATTAGTGAAAGCAGACCTTATCCCACTGCTCCTTTCCTTGGGTGCCTTTGGGCTCATGTCCAGCTCCAGTGGGAACACAAAGCCTGTTCTGCAAAACTGCTCAGAGCTGAGCTAGACTACAATGGCCTTCTGCAAGGGTGTTACAGGATACCTGTAAACTCCAAAAATAAGTTTGGAAGCAGTTTCCAGACACATGTGCTGGTGGTTTTCACAGCTCAGTGTTGTTTTCATCACATGCAAAGAGAATCAGACACAGATTTCAAATGAGTCCTGTAAAAATCCCACCTCCAGAAAGGAGAGCTTGTGTGTAAAGCACAGTTCTAAGCTACTAGGAAAGAATTATTAGGGTCAAAGAAATGCAGAGTTTGCCTGCTAAGTGAGTGTGATTTACAACTTTAAAAATAAACCAAATAAATACTTCATTATTTGGAAAGTTTGAAAGCTCCAAGACACATTTGTAAAGCCATTATTAGCACTGGCCAAATGTGCTGAGCCTTTAAGTCTGAAGTGTCACTCCTTCTCTTTAGATCTAGTCTGTCCTAGAAAATCCTGGTGATGTTGTGTTACCCCAGTTTGTGTGGACACAAGTTATCATAAAATCAGCCCTCAAGCAAACTATGCTATTGGAACATCTTATTATCCTTTTCTTATTAATTGAAGTGATTTTCTGCCATTTGCATGAAAAAAATCAGATGGGGACTCCAGCCTCAGAAACTTCTCTCTTTGCTTTTAAAAAGTGTTTTGGAAGGTTCCTCTTAAATAATAACAAAATCTGTTTGAATTTATGGAAGTAAGTTCCTTGGTAGGACACAAGTGCTACTTGTAAGAAGCATTTTTGCTGAGTTCCATAAAAATAGCAGACAAGAGGCACTTACTTGTCTGAGATTTTCTGGAGTGTCAGGCACTCTTCGGATTTTATATCTAACTGTGTTTTCTGAGGACTTTTAATCTGTTTTCTACCAATATCCAGGGAAGGTTAAAAAGGAAAAATCTTCCCATGGCACACACTGAACCATTTTTCCTTCTGTCTTTTGTCAGGGCCTCTGGAAAACTTGCAGACAGCAGAAACATCTTACTCTGTGGAGGTCACTGCCTCTGGAATTTCTTGGACAAGACGGTAGAAACTCTCTCTTTGAGGACAGTGGCTTCAATCACTGGATATTCTCAGCCAAAGAAAGAAATAAGTCTATTCATCTTCTTTTTGAAAGGATCTTTTCTGCATTCTGGGATAATGAGGAATCAGTGGAGGAATCAGTTGAAGTCTTGGGAGAGCTCCACTGAACTCAGAGAAGTTCCAATCACAGCAGGTTTTGTCCATTTAAAGAGTCTCCATAATCAAATCCCAAACAGACAAACAAATAATTGAAATTAAAGCAGTGATTCCTACTCCCTTTGCCCACTTCCTGTGCCCTCTGCCCAAGGTTCTGCTGTTTATTTCTCTTTACAGAAAGCCTGTGGTTACTTATTTGCTGTTTATTTCCTTAGAGCTCTGCTAAAGTAGATTCTTCCTTTCTGAGAGCACAGATTTCAGCTTCATGGCACTGACAGTCATCTTCTTCATAGTTTAGCTTCTTATGAAGATGAGATTTACACTATCACTTTATTAGCAATAACATCATTCTATCTCCCTGCAGATGTTTCATACCCATGGGATAATTTTAGCCAAAAAATATGGGAGTCTGATTTAGAATTAAACTTCAATAGAACTGAAGGCTGTTCAGAAGACAAAACTTGAGGTGAGCAGGGCCACACCCTGAGCGCCACACTCTGCTCTGCAGAGCCACAGGCAGGGACAGTTTAGGACAGATGAAGAGAGGAATTTGTTAAAAAGCTGGTGCAGGTGAGGATTTGTGGACAGAAAGAACAGAGATAATCACAAAACATGCCTCTCGTTATTTCCAGTGCTCACAGAAGAACTTGCCTGCCAGCAGCAGAGTTTGGAGACCTGCAAAGATGTTGGAATTCTCCCCCAGGATTACACTTTGTCTTTTAGCAATAAAGCAGTTGGGTCAAGCAGAAAAATGAAAAGCTGCTTTTGAAAATTTGATCCAGAGGTTTATCCTTAGTGATTTAGGTTTTGCTTCAGCAAGGCACATGCACATATCCTGAAATATATACTAGCAGTAAACAGCTGTTTAAGTACCTTGCTGAATTTAATCCAAATAACATAAAAAGGTGTTTTTAATATTCTTCACTACAGAATAATTAATCCCCTGGGTTACTATAATCTTGATTCAAGTAGCTTTGCAGCAATAGTTGTTTTAGGATCTTGGGAGAAACCCAAAGTCCTTTGAAACTCACATAAAGCTGTAATTTTGACAGAAGCCAATATCTTGGCTTAATGTACAGTATTGGAAGTGTGATTCCCAAAATAGTGCATGGCTGCCAACAGGCTGGTATCTAACTAGAACATATTTTTTCCCATTTTATCATGCATATGATTTTTCAAAGAAGGTCAGGCAGTTGCTGTAACCACAAGAATGATTTCCCTCACAAAGCAGGAACAGGCACTGAAAATTCATTAGTGTAAAAGAGACCTGGGTTAACCAGGGTTACTGAAACCAAGCCTGTCTTTCTGATGTTATTGTACCATCACATTCATAGTACCCTGAGTCTCTGTGTTTTGCTGGGTGTCTTCAGCAGTGGTGACAACAAAGATTGTCCATGTCCTTTGTCAGGTCTGTGCTCAGACCCTGGTTCACCCATGTTACATTTGTAGCAGGGCCCAAGCCAGAGGAAATTTCTTATTTCACTCCATGATTGCAAGGAAGCTCCTGTTCTTTTCAGAAGTACTGTTTGGATAGAATTTAGAAAGAAAGGCCTTGGTTAGTAGCCCAGTTTTTTCCTCCAGTTTCTTAGACCCATAAACAACCATTTCATTTGATTTTTCAGAAAAACTCAACAACATATTTATGTCCAAGTATCTTCACACATGGCTCTATTGAGTTGAAAAAGGAAAGGTAATCTATGTTGTGTAAAAGCAATATACTGGATAATTCTTATCCAAATCCCGAACAAAGAAAAGCAAAGATTGTTACTGGAAGATGATGTGCTTTACATAAATTAGGGAAAAATTTACATAAAATTAGGGAATTTGTCTTTAACAAAGTGTAAAGGAATGGTATATGGATGAAACTTGGTGTTTTTAAACAAAAATCAGATGCTGGAGTGAAGCTGGAAATGGTGTTCAGTGTTTCTTGTGAAAGCACAGAGATGGTGCTGGTTGACCATGGCAGTTCATGGTGTTCATTCCAGAGGGGCCCAACAACAACAGCAAGACCAAGCTCCCTGGCCAGGCCAATGATCAGCCCATGGCTTCTAGAAGGTCATGGAAAATGGTTCTAGAAACCCTCAGCTCACCCTCAGGTTCATCCCTCAGACACACAGCAAGAAAACTGCACCTCACCAGTGTCATCAGAGACTTTCAGTGCTGGAGACTAAAATATTCCAAAGCCAGCTGGTCTCAAGTTTCACCATTATCATTGGAAAGCTTTTCTAATGTCCAACCTGAACACTGGGGTATTTTGCAGTGATTTAGGCTTTTGTTTCTTGTCCCATCCATCTGGGCTGCACTTCACTGTTTTCCCAGTTTTCAGTGCTTTAAGCAAGACAATCCCATTTTGTTCATTCTTGCCTAGAATTTAAAAGAACCCTCACTGTAGCTCTCCTCTGAATTCTGTTCATCTCAGCCACAGATTTCTTGAAGAATGGCCCCCCAAAATGGGGCCCAAAATGTATTCCAGCCAAATGCACCTTTGTAAAGTAGAGGAGAGAGTTATTTCATCTTCTAGGCTGCACTTTCAGCTAAATTTCTCAGCAGGCCACCTTCCATTTTTGTGCCTGCATTAACAGTGTTGACTCACATCCAGCTTGTGAGTCACTGGTTCAGCATTAATGTTCCCTTATCATTTATTCCCCATCTTTTATTTTTGCAGTTGACTGTTCCTGTTTGGGCCAGTATAGCACTTCTCCTATTGACCTGTGTTTCTTTCCAGACATTTATTTTCCAAATTTATCCCATCCACTTGCAGGCTCAGCTTGCTGGCACTTGCAGATTCAATAAGGACACTCTCCAGTCCATCTTCCAAGTCACTGCTGAGAACACAAACACCACTTGTCTGGGGCAGAGTGCTGCAGAATCCACATGGTAAAGCCTTGAGGTTTCACTAGGAACCATGGAAGAGTCAATCTCAGCATCATTTCCCACCAACAGCCCTGCACCCATCCTGCTGTAACTTCATCTCCAGGATCCCTCCTTCTCTGTAATGTGAGACAGCAGCCAAAGCTTTCCTGGAGCCCAGACATTTGACTCCTGCTGCTTTTTTCTCCATTCCCAGGGCCAGTTGTCTTTGACAGAAGGGAATTAGAGTGTCTTGACAGAATTTGTTCTCAGTAAATCCATGACTCTTGTGAATCTTTGGGGGTTCCCACATGCTTTTAAAAAATGTGTTGGAAAATAAGCCAGCGTTTTCTCAGGAATTTTAATTAATGGTTTATAATTTCCCAGCTGCTAACTGTTCCACTTTTTCTTAGATCTTTTTCTTTTTCCACTTGGTACCCTCTGTAATATTTTTGAAAGAGAACTATTGTGAGCTGCAGAACTGCTTCAGTTACTTCATTAAATACCCCAGGATGACAAAGTTCACCATGAAGACTCTCTAATCCATATTGCTCCTCTTCCAGGTCTAGATATAATCCCTCTCTCACTGCAACTAATTTTGTTAGGCCCATGATATTGCAACCACCTTTTTAAGAAGGTGATGAAAAAGCTGGTAAACACTTCAGTCTTTTTCAGAGCTGCTATTTATTGATCTGTTCCAAGTCAGGTACCAACAGTTTCTTGGGGTTTTTTTTTTTTGGAAGCAGTATATGGGTGAGACAACAGACTGATATAAAGAGCCAGGAGATTCTGCTGTGAAAAATGTTTTTGCAACTATTGCTCAGATTTCTTACAATAAAGATACAGCAAGTGTTTCCTTTTTGTCCTACAGAACCTGAAATAGTAAGATTTGGAAAATCTCTTTGGCCCATCCTAACAAGAATCTTTGTCTTGAACAGAGAACTTAATTCAATAGGTACAATTTGTATAATTTCCAAAAGGTGGCTTTACTTTAGGCTACAGACACTTAATTATATGGTTTTCTGGTTACAGGCAAACATAATTTTTCAGAGAAAATAAGCAGGCAGAAATTAGAGGAATATCTTCATAGAGATCATTAATTTAATCACAGGATTGCTCACAAGAACACAGATGCTCAAGTAAGAGTCACATGGAGGATGGAAACATCCTCAGCACTAATGGCATCTTTAATTGCTTTCCTTACTTACACACCAAATTGAATCAGTGGAGCGAATTGCAATTAACTGTTCATACTGTGAGCAAATGAGGATCATATTTTAGCTATTTTGAACAAGATAAGCTCACAGGAGCATACCTCCTATATTCTCTTATGTCCTAGGAGATGTATCCTCTATTTTCCTATAGATCACAGACTACAAACTGCATTTACACTCTGTGTGGAACAGGGAATGACCCACTTGGATCTATGGCCCCTGAACTTCCATATATTTGTAGCATTATGGGGCAAGTACAGGAGTGATCCAAGAAAGGTTCCCTTTGCTTGGACATTCCCCCTTCTCTCTGCCCTCTGCCCCCCAGCAGCAGCAGAAATGGTGCTGGAACACAACCTGAGGTGCTGCTCCTTTCTACTGAGCCTAATCCAGCTCCTTGTGAAGCCTTATGCAAACATGTCAGCACATCATCAACTGATTCCACTTGATCAGATATTCCACAAGGCTTCAGCTTGTGTGGAATTAGGGTTGGCCTTCAGACAGATCTATTCCTAACATTTAGATCCTTGATCTCAGGAGTAGATTTCATAATGCAGTGCTGTGGGATAATTTGGAGGAGCAAGCACAAGGGATCTGGAGAGTCTTATGCCAAACATGGAGCTCTGTGATGGTTTTAAGGGAAGCAGTGGAGACAAAGTGGATCTTACACACTGAGTTGCAAGTGATTTTGTTCTCTACAGTGAGGAAGAATGTTCTGTCCATTCAGACTCCACAGCTCTGGTTCCACTTCCAAATGATGCCTCTGCTGCCTGTTCACCCACAGAGCAGAGCAGGGTTTCCTTTCTTATCCTGAGAGGTTCCTTGAGAGGAAAGGTGTTGGTGGTGTCTCCTTTTCTGGAAAAGGCAGCTGCTCAGCAAGGAGGTGTGGAAATGTGTGTTATACATTCTTTTTTCTTAAAATATGGCAGAGTGAAAGTGCTCAAGACTAATTTCCATATCCTTATGCTACTGAGCTGTTCTATTTTTATGCCTCTCTCAGAAAAACAGGGAAAACTATAAATGTCAGGCATCTCCAGATGGCTAAAAAGAATTCAGAATCACTGTTTTGGTATTGGTTTTCAAATTAAACCCAAGTTTTATTTTAGGTTCCTAGGGCCTGGATCCTCAAAGGTTTATATTCCTAAACCCTATTTTACTTTCATGAGATTTTGATGCCAGTTAAGTGCCAAGATACTCCCATGATTCTGGGCAAGTGAAGTTTTCTACTTACTCTAGCACTCAGTTTTGAGCAGGAGACACTTGGCATTTTGCAAGATCACTCCTGGAGTGGGAAAGTAGGGACAGAAACCTGTGTTTTGTCTCTCCTATTTGATTGCCTCTTACAACTTCCCTTGAGTTCTGTGAGTTCATATTCCTCAGTTCTACGAGAACCTCCTGCATCTGGAACTTTCTGTTCCAAAGTGCCCTGGATTAGCTGAGGTTACTGGTTCCCTTCTGAGCTGTTTATGTGCTGTTCCCTTGTCTTTGCTGTCGGGCAAATGCTAAAAATAAGAATTTGCTTATCTAATTTGTATGGATCTTTACAGTGTATGTGACTTCACTGCCTCCTTTGCCCTCCAGCAGTGGACAGATTTTCCAGGCCTTATGACTTTGGACTATGAATTCATTGCTGTCATAAACCAGAGGATTTTTCCTTTTGATACTGACATGTCAAAATAAGACATTTATAGGGAATACTTAGAGATTAAAGTTTCTGTTTGTTCTGCACCTGGACCTACTAACTCTGTTCTGACTATATTTATTTCCTCTTCTGGAAATCTAATTAACACCTTGTAGAATTGTTTATTGGGAGTGCCTAAAAACCTGCTCATACATATGAACTGATTTTGGTTTTTCTTTGAGGTAGATGAGTAAATTTTATTTGGTGTCAGATTAATAACTCATACAACAGAAGAAGAATCAGGGTGAACTTCTCTTTGCTGACAGCCCCTGTGCTGAAAGCCTTGCTGGAGATGCCATCTCAGAGAAAGATCAGGTTGTTCTGCCTTCAAGCCTGTCCTGTCTCTGCCCATTCTACCAAAACAGCTCAATATTAAGTTCCTGCTTGTCAACTGCAACATTGTTTTTTGAAAAAAGCAGCTGCAGCACTGAGGTCACCAAACGGGCTTTTTCTGGTTAGGTTTGGATTTAATCAGAATAGGCACAAATTTCAATTATCTCTATCGTGAATCAGTGGAGAGTTTTAGAAGGTCGTTTGGGGATGGCAGCTTGAGACACAGAGATGGTCATTTGAAGTTACACAGACACAGTCCTTCTGTACAGTCCTTTCTGCAGCCAGTTTAATTCATGTTTTAAAAGGTCTAATAAAAAGTATTTTTCACAGCAGGAAGGAGGATAGTCAGTGCTGGTGTTTAGAATGCTGAGTGTCTCAGGACTAGTAAGCCTTATCTGTGTATCTCTTATGGACTGTGACCAGTTAAAAAGGTAGTAAAATAGAAGCTACAGAGGGTAGGGAACGTTAAAAATGCACTCCTGTCTTCTCCCTGTGTGCATCACTCTTTTTTGGATTTGAACTGGAGAAATTATGTTGATAAAATCCCAGAGCAATATGTTATATTTTGACAGTTTGAAACTTCTATGATCAGTGATAGTGGGGTTTTTTTTAGAACTGTATTGTTAAGTGACTTATGTGTGGACCTATTTGCTTCCATGATTATGTCCTCTGATGATTGGAATTTAGCCTGTGGAGGAGCAGACCTGGCACTGTGTGTGAATAACAAGCTTTTGCTCAGAAAATGCACTGGAGATGTCACAAACACCTACACACACACACGTATCTGCAGCCTATCTGGGCCAAAAGTATTTTAAGAGCATTGGAGGGACTCAATGCAGCAACAATTGAGCAACCAAGTGGTAAAACCTTGGTTTGAGAGCAGATCTCCAGCCAGAATCTGACCCCAGTCACACAACTCTGAAAACATCACTTTCCAAGACTCTGAACTCGTCCACTGAATTCATTGTCCCTGAAAACAGAATTTGGTCCTTCCTGTGCAGTCTCAGTTTTATTCTAGGATATGTCAGATTCCTTGAGGGAGTAATGAAACATCTCAGACATCTGGCAAATCTCCTCTCTGACAATGATACAGAGCTAAAAGAGGTCAGTGCAGTTTAGGGCTGATTCTGAATCCAGGAGACAGGAGACAAGGAGCCTTTTCTGATGCAGGAGTCTGAATCCTGGGGACAGTGAGAGCAGTTACTACAGGGAAGGTGTAGAGTTGTATAAGAGGGCTCTAAAAAAAGAAATTCAAGAGGTTTTAAGGCTGCAAAACCAGACAATATGAAAGAAATTAAATACAGTGTTGGCTCCTCTTTACAAATACTTGGAAGGAAGTACAATTCTGATGAAACAATATAGTAGAGAATACATTACATGTGCTAGGAGAGTGTACCACACACTAATTTATACATATCTTCTGGACACATTCATATATTACAATGCAATAACTGAAGAAAAGTTAAAAAAAGAAGGAAACAAAGAAAGTAATTTTTTTAAAAATTAAATCCAAGAATCGTGTCCTGCCAATAACATTTGGAGTTGTTTGCATAAACATATGTCTTGTAGTATCTAAAAGGTGAACAAATCACTATATTTACAAACATGAGCTTTTTTCAAGAGACAGAGAAGTAAATCCTGAGCACAGGTAATTTAGTAGCAACTTTTAAGGCCATCTGAAATTATCCAGAGCTTGCAAGATAACTTCAGAAGGTATGTATGTCTAAAGAAGGTGTCTGGTGTATTCTCATGACAGATCCAGATCTTTGAAAAAAATCTGTTCAATGAAAAAGTACAAGAAAAATAACGAGTAGCTGGAATTAGGTCAAAGCCTATAACAGAATATTTAATTTGGCTTGAATGAAGGGGCTTGGATTTATCATTTGCTGTTAATCTAGGCACTCTGCTTGTCCTCATTTATCTTCCCTTCAGAGCTACTGAGAAGAGCTTCAGGAACACATTTCAGCACATTGTGAAAACAGTCTATGCTCACATAGTAATGAAGAAATAATGTAATTAATTGCTGTTATGTAATGGCAATTGGCAAACTAATGTGGACTGCTACCCAGTAAATAAACTTAGTGCTATTTCTGGAACACTGCTTAGAAATAACTTGACCAAAGTCCTGGAGCATCCAGACATTTGACTGATGCTTTTTTACAGAAAACATTGACATCAATGGCTGGTGGTTAAAGGTGTTGTCAAGAAGACTCCAGAGATTAAGAGTTGAGAAAGGCCTGTGTGCTGTACCCTGACAGCTGCCTCTGTCCCAGGCCTGCAGTTCCTGAGTTCCTGTCATCCCATCCCTGCTGAGCTGCCAGGGGCATCTCCTGATCCCAGCAGCTCCTGGGGATGAAGTGATGTGTCTGGAATGAGGACACCCAGGGCTGCCCAGGGATCCTTGGAGTACAAAATGCCACTTTCCACTGAGGTGCATTCCCAGTCAGGAAACTCTTGTGTGTGGATATCAGTTGTCCTTTGGAGTTGATAGTTTAGGATTGTTTACTGTCTAGTCCTTTCACAGAATGTGCCAAGTTGGAAGGGACCCCCAAGGATGATCCAGTCCAAGCCCTGTCCCTGCACAGCCCCATCCCCAAGAGTCCCCCCTGTCCCCAGAGGATCATCCCAGCCCTCCTGGAGCTCTGGCAGCCTTGGGGCTGTGCCCACTGCCCTGGGGAGCCTGGGCAGTGCCCACCCACCCTCTGGGCAAAGCAGAACCTTGGCCTGAGCTCCAACCTGCCCCTGCCCTGACACAGCTCCAGCCCATTCCCTGGGCTCCTGGCCCTGCTCCCCACAGAGCAGAGCTCAGTCCCTGCCCCTCCTCTGCCCCTCCCCAGCAAGTTGTCCCTGCAATGAGCTCTGCCCTCAGTCTCCTCTTCTCCACCTCAACACACCCAGTGCCCTCAGCTGCTCCTCACACCCTTCCCCTCCAGGCCCTTCCCCACCTTCATTCCCTCCTTTGTTCACTCTCCAATGGCTCAATATCTTTCCCACATTGTGGTGCCCAAAGTGCCCCAATATTGGAGGTTCAGCCCCCCCAGGTCAGAGCAGAGCAGGACAGTTCAACCCCAGTTGCAGCCCCTCTGTGTCCCCAGTGTGTCAAGGCTCTCAGAGCTCCCCCAGGCAGAGCTGGAGCATTCCCTGGATGAGGCCACACACACACAGAGGCACCAGGAGCTGCAGGAAAGCTCCAACATCAGTGCCTGGGAGAGGGGCTGTGCAGGGAGAGGGGCTGTGCCAGGAGCAGTGGGTGGGATGCAGCAGGAGGCTGCCAAGCTCCCTGTGACTCACAGGGGAACTCCCACCTACAGGGGGGGAATTCAGAGCCAACAGGCAGAAAAGCTGAGGCACAAATTGTGGGTGGTTTAACTGGCTTCTGTCACCTCTTTTGGAGATCTGATTCTGCATGAGTGAGCCCGGAGATGTTAGTCAGCCTTTGCTTCTTGTCATCCCCATCTTTGTCCTAAAATCTAACCCAAATGAATCTTTTTTTTTTTTTTCTGTAAATGGGTCAAAACCCAATATTTCTCTATCCTAATGACTAAGAGATGCAGGTAACTTCTGTGCCTTAGTTTGAGAAAACTTTTAGTAGATGGACTTATTTGTTGCTGTTATTGCACACTTACATCACAAACTGCATAAATATAAGTATTTTGAGGGAATGGATTTTCTTTTTTTTTAATTAAGGCCCTCATAACATCTCCAATAAACTATTTTAAAAGCTTTTATCTGCCCATTTACACTGATTTTTAAATTCCTTCTTTCTTTCTCATTTGTATAACGAATCCCAAATAACAAATTTAAGCTGCTATTTATAAAATGCTATGGCTGAGTTGGGGCTTTTGCTGATTACAATTTAAAATTTACTCTGTTTTGAACCTCCATGTTGAAGCAGTAATTGTTTATTTCCTGTTAATCCCATTGTGAACAGAAAACCAGCTGCATTGATAAGAAAAGCAATTGGGTAAATCTGATTTCACACCAAGGATCCACTAAGTTGTAATTTGGTGTCTGATTATTTGCTTTTGACTGCTCATAACTCCTTCCCTTTGGGACTCTTAGATTGGAGCTGCTCACCAGAAATCCCATGGAGTAACTTATAAAGCCATAATACCAAATATGAAGTGGCATCACAACCCAGCCAGAGTGGTGCTTGGAGGATGGGACATGCAGTGGGTCTGGATGGAGGGGTGGCCACAACTGCCCTGCCACAAGCTGCTTTCCTTGTCCCTGTGCCCTGAAGGAAAGGGACTCAAGGATGCCCTGATGCCCCTGGGAAGGTGCTGCTGGACAGGGACACCCCTGGCTGGGGCAGTGGCACAAAGGCCCTTGGGATGGGGCAGGGGGTTGGTGCAGGACTTGGAGACCCAAGTGTTAAAATCCACCTCACCAAAGGCTGCCTTTGCCTCTCTCCAATTCCCCTCTCAAGGAGCTGTTTTCATGTTGTGCTGTTCTGTGTTCATGAGAAGGGTTCAGTGAGGGGAAGGAATCAAAGGGCAGGGGTTGAAGTTGCTCTTGGCAGGCATCCTGCCAAGGATCCTGCCTCTGTTCTTCCACAGCTTCTGTGCCCTTTCTGGCAGTGACAGGGAGCCCTGGGCAGCTGGAAGGGAACCTTACAGTTACCTTTGCAATGCCTTCCCAATTCAGCTTCCTTTTGTCACTGTGTGCTCTATTGCACTTGACCAAAGAGAAGGGATAAGGGCAGGTTTTCCTCCTCAGGGTTTGCTAACAGTGTCATCTGTGAGAGCTTTTGCTCAATCTGAGAGGTCTTTTACTACAATTATTATTGCCCAGTGTTAGAGACACACTTCAGTTGGTAACTTTTTAACACAGATGCAGGTTTTTCCTTAATCTTTGAACTGACCATTTTTTTCTAGACTTGAATGCATAAGTGAATCCATCTTGGTTCCTGTAGCAGTGGTGCTATGACTTGTAGGTAGACATTTGAAAGCACAAAATGTAGAGATTTTGATGTGTGAATAGATCAATGATGTATCTCACTAATGGCTCACATGGGCACTTCTTGTAGCCACAAGACTTCACTTCAATAACCAGAGTAACTCTGTTCCTCCCCCAGTGCCTTGCTCACAATATTTATGTAAATGTTGCTGTCTGGCATTTGCAGTATTCCTTGTAGCAGTATCTGCCTCCCTTGGCTTTTTCAGGTGAATTCCAAACTACAGAACTTTGGCTTGAACAGAGGATTTTACCAGTTGTATTTGTAGTTATTAAGTGGTGTGGAATTACACTTTGTTTGAGGATGTATTTCAAAATGGTTTTGATTGGGGTTTTTTTCCCCAAAAACATTACTTTGACCTATTGAGGATGTGCTGGTTTTGAGAATGCATGGAGGGGACAGCAGGGGGGTGTCAGTCTTTTACTCCTGTCCTGTTTCTGTTCATTTTGTACCTGCCAGGACCCAGCTGCAATCCAGGATTCCCACTGTGCCAGGCACTGAATAAAGCACTCCCAAAGTGCAAGATACCTTAGTGACTTTGCTGGTTCACTTTACTAGATCCCTAGTATTACTATTTTTGTATATTCCTACTCTTTCTACTTCTGCTTTTCTTACTAAATATGGGCCTTTTATGAATCTTTTAATGAAGAATTCCTGAGCTCTAATTCCATGTGTGATATTCACTCTGTGCAGACAGAGCTACTGACTCACTCATCATAGTCTAAGGAACTATTTTGTCTTTCAAAACCTCTTAATTTTTACCATGTTAGGTGGATAGAAGTGAAGGGCTTTTTTAGAAAGCCTATGACCATCTAAAACAGTTAAGTATTTGTTTTTAACATTATTTTTAAGATGATCTTGTGCGCTGCACATTTGCCAGTTGTGCTGGCACAGTGGAAGGAGAAATGTGGATGCAGCTGAGCACAGGAACTGCTTAAATTGGAAGGATTTGCGAGAAAATAACAAAAGGAACCCAATCAGGGGATGTGGGGATGTTTGGAAGAGTTTTCTCAGTAACCAAGTGGGTGATGGGGAGTGGGTGAAATGTGGGATGTTTGTCTGTCAGACCTTAGGGAAAAGGCAAAGTTTAAGTTTATGTGGAAAAGATCCTTTCCCCAAAGGAGACTGACAAATACTGGTATTGCTAAACCTTGTTCTGTGAATGCTGCTGCTGCACAAGGAGCAGGAGATGTTTGGAACACCCTTTCTTTCAGTGACAATGAGATTTTATTGAACTCTAAACCGGCTGTGAATCTGCAGCTTTAGGATGCACATAAGGAATGTCATTTTTTCATTGAAATAAATAGCGAATGGTTTTGGTCTTCAAACTGGGTATGTGCAAAATGTTCTCCTTCCCAGGAGAACAGATAAGATGGTAGTAAAGGTACCTTGTACTTGACAGGTAATATTAGAGTAAAAATAATGCAGATCACCAAAAAAGGTCTTCAGGAGAAACAAGTAATCTCACTCTCCCTGGAATATATTGATGCAACCTGGTCGTCTAACAATTTGCTTCCTGTAGTTGATGGATTTTAAATGAGGTATAGAAGGCTGAAAATCGATATGAATCCACATTATTTGGCAGGGAAATGACATGGGAAAAGCTGAATGTGCACTTGGAAAAGCTGCAGCTGGAGTGGGCACTTATTAGACATTTGAAAATCTACATGGGAGATAAATCCAGACAGGGGATAATTTGATGCTGAAAGAAGTGAGTTCTCACTGAAAGGTCTCCCTCCTGTGCTTGTAGAATGAAGGTGATCCTCTGTCCTGTCTCTGCTTTTCTGCTGTTCATCTGAAACCTGCAGAGCATGTGCTGTTTCACAGCTGGGGAGGCCAAAAGGGCATCAATTTGTACACACAAACCCTCCTCATCTCACCACATCACCTTCAGCTCTCCCACATCTCCATAACCTTCACTGCTCTTCCCCACATCCTTCCAATATTTTCTGGGATTCTCTGCTGCCCTTCATTAGCTTTTCATTGCATTTATACTCAGCTATTCTATGTGTCCCTGACCAGCTGAGTTCCACACAGATCATCTGAACCCTTGGAGATGGTGACTGAACACTCTCCTGTCCAGGGGTTACATGTTTTTTTATTCTATTGGTCACAGGACTCATAAATTTAACTTGTTAAGAATATTAGACAGTGAAATTGTCCACTAGGTTCAAAATTCTGAGACTAACAGAGGCACAAGTTATACACAAATATGTAAGTGTGTGATTGCACAAACTTTAGGTCTTTAAGAAATCAGACTACTGACTTAAAAGAAGCTGTTCCATTTTACCTCAGAGCAAGATCTGCTGTGATGGGGTGGTTCTACAGGATGAGGGAAGTACTGCATTAAAATTAATAAAAATGCTGTTGTATTAGTTTCCCATCGAATGCCTCAGTTGAGAATGTAAGCCTTGTTGGGTTCCCAACTGCACAACAAGAAAGAGGTATCTTTTACCTAAATTGGTGCTCAAAAATTTAGGAAACACTTGAATTACCTGACTTTTCACTTAAACTCAGGTGACAAGTCTGTCAGAGGAGTTGAGAATGAATCACAAATCTTATCACAGATTTCTACTGTAACTGGTCATTTTGAAATGGGAACTTGGATATGTAGGTTTTTTAGGCACAAACAAAATGGAAATGTGTATCCATGTGTACTCCTGGGAGTATATTCTCACTCCCCAAACAGGATATTAGTGAATCACTGCTGCTTCACTGAGCAGATCACTAACAGAAATTAGTCAGTATAAATGCATTTGTGTATCAATTGAAATGATCAATATGGCACTTACAAACATCTGTTTCAGTTCCAGAGCAAACATTTGCCTTATTTAAGGTGTTGCACCATTATGGGGATGGAAAAAAAGTTTAAAAATATACTTGATGTTTACATTCCTTGTACACAAATGGCTCTATTCTCATTTTTGGTTCGTTTACTTAATCACTCATTGCTCATTTTTTAAGCTGCTTTTGGATTGGAAACTTGTCTCATTTGGCCCCTTCTGAGCTGGTGTTATTTCTGGGTCTGAGTCAGTGTTGCACATTTCCTCCATGAAAGCAAAAATTATGAATTGGAGGTTGAGACAACTTGTCAAAATCATCAGCATGTCACCATAAACGTCTGACATTTGAACTGTCAGGGTTTAGACTTTGACAAATGCAATTTCAGCTCCCCTAACTGCTGCACTGTTGAGGTAATTCTGACAGAATCTGCTCTCAGGACTGCTAAAAATAGGAAATCCATCTTAATGGCTTCAGTAGAATCCTGATGTCCAGGAGACACTTTGGTAAAGCAGTTTAGGCAACTCTTGTTACATCTGAGTAAAGAACACCTGACTGCCCAAAACAACTAAAATGTGCTTTACTTAATTAGATAATATCAGCTACCTGTGGTACAGTTTGTTACATTTTGTGCAGAAAGGATCTTGTTTTGGGAATAATAAAGATCTAATTTACTTCTTATCTCCCATTAACCTCATATCACTCAGGCTTCTCTGATCTTTCATGACAAACTATTGTTGCTCATTGCCTGTTTGTTTGCTCCAAAAAGTGCCATTTAACAATTTTAATAATTTGTAATAATTTTTTTACTGTGGGTTTCACAACTATATCCAGTACTAGCCTTGCACTGATGCTCCTTGCAAGGACAGAAGTCTATCCGAGACTGCAAGGAACAGTGGACCTGGATAGCTCCTGAGGATACCTCTGAAAGGGCATTAAATTCTCCTGGATTCCATCTAAGAGAACAGGATTCTCCAAAGGGTTAAAAGAAGTGCCAAATATTGAGAGACTTGGTTCATTTTTACTACCATTGTAAGGAAGTGAATTCTCACAAGGAAAAGGGAATCTCTGAATATCTGTTGGGGAAGTTTTATCCAACTGCATCCCAACTGTTGATTAAGTACATTAGTGATCATTTTGCTGGGAAATACTTAATTTTCCTGGAATAATACCAAACAGTAGTCCATCTGATTTGCTTCCTAAATTGTCTGACATAGCATGTACAGATTCCTAGGCCATGAAAAGATACCAATATTTCCTCCTTTTCCTGAACATTTCACTTTTCCTTGGCAGAAATGTATGCTAGAAAAGAAGTTAAATGTGTCTTTAAGTCATTAAAAAAGACATAAGTGGTGAGTTGTTTTTCCAACAAGGAATCCCTGGATAAAGAAGGGGAGTGTCCCTCTTGCTCTGAATGCTCTGTATTTAAATCCAACTTGGTCCTTTTCTCAGATGTAATTTTCATCAGTCTCCTCTTCCAGCTTGTGTCTGCTTTGTAGATCCTTTTTGTTCAAGGTGACAGTTCCTTCTCTTCCCCAAGAAGCTCATCAGATTAACTCAGAGGAGTTCCTACCTATGAGCTCATTTAGCATTTTTTGTCTGGGTCCCTCTTGGTACAGAGCATCCCACAAACTTCCACAGGTTTATAAAATTAGTCCTCACAATATTTCTACCTGATTTTAGTAATTTTTTCCCTCAGTGTTTTTTTCAGTTCTAAAATGACTTTCCACTTTATATGTGTTTTTTTCTGTTTTCAGTTTGATTTCACATGCAGGGTTCAGTACCAAGGCTGAACAGAACAAGCTGTACTGCAGGTCCCTGTGTCCCTGCCCTATCAGCTGCTGTCTTTCAGCTGCATTTCCAGGTAAGAGTTACTAAAAATAGGTCAAAACATATAGGTAGTGAATTTAATTATTTTACAAGTTCAAAACTATGAAATCATAAGAAGTTTTCCCCACCCTTATTTCAAAACGAAGGAAATTCTCTCTTACAAAACTTGCCTTGTTACAAAAGTACAGAAGCACTCCTTCAAACCACTTAGGGTGGGGATTAATGTTCTATGAATTATAAATCAGAATTCTTCACTGACAAAAGCAGTCTCAGCTGACTGGTTGTATTTCAGTTTCCAAAGAGCAACCCAGTGAAAAGGAACTGAACTTGTGCTGCTCTGAAGTGCCACTGCAAGCACAGGCTGCATTTATTGAAAGCAATTTCCACCAGGCAGTAAAACTAATTTTTCTGCTGATCATTTATAGATTGGAGTTCTACAGAAAGCTGTTGATCATGTTCAACTTTAGGATTAGTAAATGAAAAGATGTTTACTGGTACCAGGGCAAAAAATGGGTGTTTGAATTCCTGCTGCTTGACTTGAGGTGACTTCTCACTGTTCCCTTCCCTCTTTATTGTGAGAATGGAGTTGCTGGTTTCTGATACAGAAAGAGCTTTGTTATAAATAGCCCTGCAATATATTTCCTACCTGGGACTAAGGGAGCATGTTTTTATTTGATTAAGAAAGCTGAAGGTACCAAGTGACCAGAGCAGTGTATTTTAGTGGATACAAGAGGAAGAGATTGACAGGTACAGAATGCAAACAAATAAATCTGTCCTCACTTGTTTAGAGTGGAAGGGAACAGAAACCAGTTTGTCTCTTCCCTTCACCACAGACTCTCTAGTTGTTACTCCTGAAGGGTAGTTCCTTCTGGCTTATGGAACTCACCCCTTTGAAAAGCCAGGTTCCTGTACATGTAGCTACTTAACATGTGTAGAAGTGTTTCAGAAACAGGGACACTCATTTTTCCCACCTAAACACAAGTTTTCCTTGGATGCAGAAATCCTGAGGATCTTTGGCAGCTGCCATGTGAATAACAAAGGCCCATTTTGTTAAAAGCACTCCTCTGAGTTTGGAGAATTCGTCCAACCTCCTAAATGAGGTGTGTAGACACAGTTAAACCGTTGTGAAGGGATTGCTTTGGTTTGCTCTGAGGAGTTACCATCCATCAGCTGATGTGCCCCAGGACACCCAAACCACCCCCTGCACAGGAACTTGGCTGGTTTGACCCTGCTGGCTTTTCCCTGCACTAGGGCTGACAGTACATTTACGTTGTTCCAGAGGAAAAGCAGGATCTTTGAAGGCAAAGTATGAACAAACCTGTGGAAGTCTGGCACCAGCAGAGGTTTCAAGTGTAGAAGAGATTCCTTGGCCACTTAAAAATATGGCCCAAGTAAATTCATATTTTCATGCTGTTGGTGTTTTGCTTGTTGATGTTTTATAGCTGTAGAGAACAATGTAGAGCTTCTTACTGAATCCCATTTTTGAAGAATGGGGATACAAAATGAGTGTTAATGTTGCTGCCCTGATTTCTTATGATGCTTATCCATTGTCTGATATCCCACAGGTGCAGTTTGGAAGTAACCAGGGAGATCCTTTAGGGAACAGTTTAGCTTACAGATCACTTTGCCTATCAGGTAAAACCAAAGGGTCATTTCATTTCAATACTGAGTAAACTTTATTGGATTTATACAGTTTATAAAACAATAAATCTCTAAACTCTAATCACCACTTCTGTTGATTTCCTCTGTGTCCCATAAATTCACAGTGGATATAAGCTGCTAAAAGGCTCCCAGAAAAATCTGTAGCTCTCCAAAGTAATTCTTCATTAAAGCAACATTTCCCACTTGTGCTGGACTGCGGAGCATACAGAGCACAAGAGTATTTTCTAAGCTTTAGAACTTATTAGTTGATAACTAGGAACAAGAAGCTGGGGGGTAGGAAGGAGAAATTCCCATCTGAGGAAGCAGGGATGAGAACTTTTTCAGAAGCAATGGCTGTTTGAGAACACAGTCTGTTACACAATGACAAAATAGGGTGAATTATCCATGGCCAATGTGATCAGGATGTTCTATTGTACTGCCACACACAGTAATGCTACTTTTCTCCTCAGGGGCACAAGGCTATTTTCTAATAATAGGTACCTTCTGTGGGAAAAGGGGGAACAAATTCTACCCAATTAGGCTGCCATGGAGACCCAAGCAAGGTCTCCTTTGAGCCTGTCATGAGCAAATACACTAAATAGGAAGAGTACAAGATCAAACTGCCTCATGTGTTCAGCTCTGGGACTCCCAACACCAGAAGGACATGGACCTGCTGGAGGGAGTCCAGAGGAGGCCAGAGAGATGCTCCCAAGGCTCTGGAGCCAGGCTGGGAGAGCTGGGAGAGCTTCACCTGGAGAAGGGAAGGATCCAGGGAGAACTTACAGCCCCTTCCATTGCCTGAAGGGGCTCCAGGAGAGCTGGAGAGGGACTTAGGGATGCAGGATGGAATGACAGGACAAGGGAGAAGGGCTCCAAACTGAAAGAGGGTGGATTTCTTGGAGATTTAAGGAAGAAATGCTTCCCTGTGAGGGTGGGGAGGCCCTGGCACAGGGTGCCCAGAGAAGCTGTGGCTGCCCCATCCCTGGGAGTGTCCAAGGCCAGGTTGGAGCCACCTGGGACAGTGGGAGGTGTCCCTGCCCATGGCAGGGGGTGGGACTGGATGAGCTTTAAGATCCCTTCCAACCCAAACCAGTCTATGATTCCATGAAGCACATTCTTGTTTGAAGCCCTGGAGATTCAATTCCAGTTCTGCAGTGAGACCATGTGGAACTGTAGCTCTTCACAGAAGGAGCTCCCACTTGAAAAAGTCTTAATACTAGCAATAATTAATATTCACCAAAAATTTCTTATTCTTGTTTATTGTTATTAACGTGCAGAAAGGTAGTTATTTATACCTTCTTTGCCAGTTTTGGACTAGAGTTGAAGAAAATATGTGGAAGTGTTTCTGAATATTTGCAGAGAAGGAAATCCCGAGCTGGCAGCTAAATTCCCCTTTGCTTTCCTTGCATTCAGGAAATCCATGAGGAGGATGACAAAGCACAAGTGAAGATCTGAGTGCAGGGACCTGACTTAGAGGTGGACTTGGCAGTGGTAGGTTAAAAGTTAGGCTTTATCTTAAAAGTCTATTCCAACCTAAAAGATTTGATTTCTATGAATAGTTGTACATGGATCAAACTCCAAGGGACAGCGAAAGGTCAGGTTGCACCCCAGTGCAAGGAGGAGGAGGAGGAAGAAGAAAGCAGCTGCCATGTGATTGAGTGTCCCCTTCTTTTGAGGAGAATATTCAGCCTTCTCAGAGCTCTAATAACCCTTTATTCACAAGTTAGGAGCTTGTTTTATCTTCATCTTCATCTTCATGGATTATCTTTGCTCATGTTTCTTCACCAGCCTTGTTCCTTGGCAGACACATGGCTGGACACACTGAATGTCAGCTGTGAATATCCTCAGCCACTTCCCTGCTCTCACCTACTGCCCTGGGCAGAAAGGGAAAAATATTCCATGTATTTTTAGCTATGACCAGCAATGTGACAGTGAGAGATACAGCAAAGGAATTGCTGGTAAAGTTGCTTTAAAATAGTAAGGACTTCAGCAATAACAACTTTCCATCCCCACTTAGCACAGTCAGCTGTATAAACTAACATTTTTGAAGCAAGATCTTGGATTAAACTCAAGTTTATATTTAGCAGCCAAGTTTCAGTTCTGAGAAAGAAGGTTTAACCCTAATATGGGATACTGCTCAACATTGTTATGAGTGAATTACTTGAAACAATTAAATGGTGAGGTTTAGTTCATGTACTGTCTGCAAATGTCTGCACTCACAAAACTTACTGTCAGTCAAAAAGGTTTGGCAAATGTTTTGCAGCAGGAAAAAATAGCTCTGTTACACTCCTCAAAACCTACAGGGAAATGATGAATAGATCTGATAACTTCAACTGCAAGTACAGAAACAGTCTTTCAGAATTCAGTCAGAGACCCAAGTTGTGCCAGAAGTCGAACATTTACTAGAGATTTTACAAATGTACTGGGCAGTCTTCCTGTAGGACCTTGATCCAAAATGCTTTTAACAAAGAATCCCTTTGACTCTCTAACACAGTGGATCCAAATCCTTGAAATTTAAGGGTTGACAACTTAGATTCAAAAAGGAACTAGTTCTGTGTATGGGCAACATCTAAATTTATACTGGTTGGCACTAAGACAATTTTAATTGGTGTGTTCAAGACTTGAAGAAGCCTCTCCCAGTTTAATGGCTTTGACACAGAGCTGTGATTATCACCCAGGGTGCTGCTCTTTGTGCACAGGGTCCCCATGACCAGTGGGACCTGGCAGTTCCTGAGCTGGTACTGGGTGAAGTGCTCCTCTGATCTGGTAAAATAAGCATATTCCTATTTTATACTCACTTTTATTGCTCACAGAATCGAGATCAGTATCTCCCCTGCTCTCTTGTGAAGCTGTGTCTTGACAACAGTCTGATTTCTGCAGCAAAGCCCTTTCAAGGAGATTTTGTGCTGTGATTTATGTGAACACAAGGCTCAGTGATGATGTTTGTACTGTAAATGCACAAGTAGTTGTGCAGCCTGAGACTGGGGGGACTCTAAACTAAGAGACATGAACTACCCCTTCAGGATGTACTTGCAGCAGAAGCAAGAGGCTGATGCAACAACCCAAAATCCCGATGGATGCAGCCATGGCTGAAACAAGCACACTGTAAAAGCACTGTCTGAGGGTAAAAGAGTCTTTTCCTTTGTATTTCTTTATTTAGCATTGTTTCAGCAGACTTTCAGCATTGTAAGTGTGCTAAAATTGTGCCACTGAATTGTTTATCATCACTTGTTTTAGCAAGTCAATTATTGCTACATTTTATTACTTTTAGTGCTGCCTTTTTAAAACAAGAGCTGTAGGATAGTGATCTGGTTTTACGTGACTGAGACACAGTAAAATAGCAGAGCATAAATATTAAATGTTTCCATTTATCTTCTCAGAGTGTTCACACTTAGGTTGTTCCACTTAACAACCCTTAAAATAGCCACTCTAAACGATTCCCTTTCAAACAAAAGAGAAATACATGCAAATGAATCACTGCAGCAATTTTTATAGCAAACATTAAAACACTGAAGGGAGCATAGAATGCAAGCATATGTTGAATCATGGGCCCTTAAAAATAAGTGCCTACTGACCTTGTAAGACATAATTGGGCTTTTGAAACATCTTAGGGACTCAGCCAAAACACACTGCAGTGCATTAGCTATTAAAAAACCCGAGCTCATTAAACTGGCAAATTGGGTATCAGACCATTGTGCAACTTCATCAGTTTCCAGTTCATGTAAAATCTGGGATCAGGACCCTGCTGCAAAAGAAATCTCCTGAAATAATGAAATTTCATGAGAAATACAATTCCTGCAGCAAATGTGTCCTCAGGTCAGTAATTACTGTGCCCTCAGTGCAGGTTTTCCATTCACTTTAGTGTCCTTATCCATTGACATCCCCAGCCCACACTGCCAGCTCACTGCCCAGCCTGCCCAGGGTAGAACTTCTGGTATTCAGGTTTGTCAGCAGACAGGGGACATCTGATGCAGTGGCCCAGTTACAAAGGAACCACATCCCTGAAGGCTCCTCTCACAGCCCATGGCTGCTGGAGTGGGAGCTGCAAGCCAAAGAAGGAGACTTCAATTGTTCTTCAAATTCAGTCTATGTGTGCTGCCCTGGGTTGAATAGTTACTCTTTGGTCATGCTTATTTTCTTCCTTTAGAGTCTGTTTAGTATTACTGGGCTGGTTTTTCACAGAGGCAATGAAAGCTCAGGCACTTGAGAGAAACCCCTATTTATGTTCTTGTGCAGGTCAGTGTGGTGCAAATGTGGGTGGAGGAGTTGAAGGGGGGCTTTGGTTTTGGCATGTGAGATACTCACTGAGTTAAAGTTCCCAGTTTGAAGTGGGAGCTGAATATGACCCAAGAGATCAGTTCTGGTTTACAAAGAGTTCTGGTTTACTGCAGTTACAAACAAGGGCCATAAGAGGAAAATACTGCCTGATTCCAACAGGAATTGTACATCTCCTGAGTAGGCAGATGGGGTCAAGTCTCAGAGGTGTCACAGAAGAGCTTCCTTTTAATTTGAGCCCCTTGTGATGTTGAGGATCACCAGGGAGAGGGGACTCCATAGCTGGTAGAGTTCTGCAAACTGTTTCCCATGTGAAGAAACACTAACAAACACTATTCTGGGAATAAGGAAAGGAGAACATGAAAACAATGTAGGAAATAACATTTTAGCTGGACAACACTCAATCTGCCCAGGACAGTTGCTGTGGATAGGTAGTAGTCTGTTTTCCATCTTTAAACTCAAATGAACTTATCCAGCAATCCTTCTTAATTTCCCCCTTTAATCTTACCTTTAATAGAAGCAGATATGAGGTCTTAATCAAGGGCAATCAAGGGAGATCTGCACAGACTCCAGCTGGCTCATACAAGAGCAAAGCAGGTCACTGTCCTCCTGTCTGGGTAGAAATAATTTTCTTTGCTGCAGCAGCAACAGTCCTTGCCCTTTGCACACTGGTGAGTAAAGGCCTGAAGAAACTTGTGAGCAATATGTCACTGACAACAGCAGGAAAAAAACCTGTTTGCAATCTGTTCTTAATTCTGTTTGGAGATGCCATGACTTCTTCAACAGCAGAGACAACAACTTATCCCTGTAAGGCCAGAGGCAAAGGTCAGAGCACAGGATAAACTGAAGGCTGTTTTCCTTAGACTCATATGATACAAATGCTGAAAGATGCTGTGGTGCAGGTTCAGATATGACCCATTCCACACTCCTGCTTTGACTCCTTTTTCATCCTTTAGTGTTTTTTTTCAGTATTGTTCCTCTTTCTATTTGCACTTGGTAGCCCACCAGGCTACAAGGCAAGAGATGTCTTTTCATGGGTGTGGATTATGTTATTTCCTACCTTGTTCAGCCTCCTGTGTCCTCTGCCCTAAAATACATTTCCCTAAATCTGTCAAACAAGATTTACTATTTATGTAAACTTGTTTTTACCAGCTCCTATATCTTAGTTTTGTGATTTCATCTCTTATCCATGTNTCATGGGTGTGGATTATGTTATTTTCTGCCTTGTTCAGCCTCCTGTGTCCTCTGCCCTAAATCTTTCCCTAAATCTGTCAAACAAGATCTACTATTTATGTAAACTTGTTTTTACCAGCTCCTATATCTTAGTTTTGTGATTTCATCTCTTATCCATGTGTCAGTCTGGCCAGATACAGGACACAAACTTCTTCTCTACCCATTTAGTAACTCATTTGTCTCCTACAGAGAATATCACCACTGGAAACCCTTGACATTATGCCTCCAGTTTCTTCTTTGGAAGAAACTGGAGCTGCTTTTCCACCCAGTTATCACCATATGTACTTGAGTCTATAGAATGGAAAAGAGCTTGCTAATGGAGTGAGCAGATAAATGCCATACATATTTTTCATTACTAAAATTTGTTTTTGTTATTAAAATACAGTCTCTGAACAGGTAATTAAAATGATGGAATGTTAGGACATCAAATGCACTTAATCCAGATTGGAGGTAGAAGAGAAAAGACAGCCTTGGACAAGCTTTATTCTCTTCAGTTGTTGCCTGCACCACAAGTAGTGAGATAGAAACAAGGCCAAGAAAATAATTTACTGTCCAGATCCTGCTGAAG
>VYZS01070721.1:0-14992 GCA_013400695.1 Neodrepanis coruscans | reverse complement strand
TACTATTTATGTAAACTTGTTTTTACCAGCTCCTATATCTTAGTTTTGTGATTTCATCTCTTATCCATGTGTCAGTCTGGCCAGATACAGGACACAAACTTCTTCTCTACCCATTTAGTAACTCATTTGTCTCCTACAGAGAATATCACCACTGGAAACCCTTGACATTATGCCTCCAGTTTCTTCTTTGGAAGAAACTGGAGCTGCTTTTCCACCCAGTTATCACCATATGTACTTGAGTCTATAGAATGGAAAAGAGCTTGCTAATGGAGTGAGCAGATAAATGCCATACATATTTTTCATTACTAAAATTTGTTTTTGTTATTAAAATACAGTCTCTGAACAGGTAATTAAAATGATGGAATGTTAGGACATCAAATGCACTTAATCCAGATTGGAGGTAGAAGAGAAAAGACAGCCTTGGACAAGCTTTATTCTCTTCAGTTGTTGCCTGCACCACAAGTAGTGAGATAGAAACAAGGCCAAGAAAATAATTTACTGTCCAGATCCTGCTGAAGTTGCAGGTTCCTCATCAAAGGCAGAGGCAAGTGCTCAGCAGCAACACAGAAACTGAAGGGGTCTTGTTCCTGGCACAAGGTGAAAGGTAACAACATGGGCTTGTTGTCAGATGAACAAAATTGCTTCTCCTAAAATTATATTTTGGCATAGAGAACAGTTTGGAGCAAGGTAGCAAAAATAGCATCAGTGAGAATGCAGGGAGCAACCTCAACATAAGGCTGCTGGGAAGTCAGGGCTATAAGATGCAATTCTCTGCAAAAGGTGGGGTTTTATAAATATCTAATCATATACCTAAACAGTCCTCACCTTTTAGGGAATTCAGTGGGAAACCAGTTTCTTTTGTTTTGGAATATGGACTTTGGGAATCTTAGGATGTGTTGGCAAGTCATACAATTAGTGAAATGTTCACTATGAAGGCCACTCCTATTTTATAGATATACAGATTATAAAGCCAAAAGGCAGCATTCTGATCATCCCATCTCACAGTGCCCTAAATCCCTATGAGCAGGTGCAGGTTTATTAGGGAAGATAAGGGAATGTAATTTGCCATATTAACAAAGTATCCTGGTCCCTCTCTGGACACACATTACATGTAATATAGATAAATATTTAACCTACCCACTCTTCTCTAAATGATGTACAAAGAACAAATGGAGAGTGTGTGGGGAGGTGTTCCAAGAACTTCTACCTGGAATTGCAGTTCTGGTGAGATCCAAGTGTGATCACTCACTAAGAAAGGGAACAACAGGAGTTTTTTCCTCCACTGTGGACCAGAGAATCTCAGGAATTCTACTGGTCTTGCTGTCTGACTCCATCACTTCATTTCCTAGAGACTCTTTCAGTGTGGATTTTGCAGAGCAAGATATTCAAGTGATGTTCAACTGTTCTTTAATTACTTAATATTGAGGATCATGTGCATCCTTATGGGCTTGGTATTCCATAAAGGACTGTTGCAATATTTTTCTTGCATGCACATGATCTACAGCTTTTAATGTCTGATATTTTGTAAGCACAGATTTAGAGGCAACAGCTGAAAATGCAGACACTGCTGTGTCATTCCAACATTGCTGAAAAGAACTCTCGCAAATGTCTACATGACTCATGTCTCAAGTGATGTCATTCATGTCTGGGAAACAGATTTTGAAGTCAAAGCAATATCACACCTTTTTGTGTTGCATTGATTCAATTTCATTTAAAGAAATATGCATCATGTCAGCCTCTCACAAGCCTTCCCAGCTTCATTAGATCAGAAAGCAGAAATAAGGGAAGAGAAAGGATGATCAGAGGGTTGCAAGAGAAATCTCAGCCATGTGAGTCCATGGATTGCACACAATGAGTGTCTGTAATTCGTGTCAGTATTACAAATATAAATTACCTCTCTAGGGAATCTCTTCTGAAGGTAATGAACAAAACCTACATGCAAAACAAGCCCTGAATTCTTCTTGTTTGACAACATGAACAAATGATGGAAGGAGTATGTGCTTACCTTTGAATCTCAGACTGGGATTGATCCCTCAAGGACATGGTTTTGGATTAGCAAAGGTAAAAATGAATAGCTGTTGGGCCAATGTGCACAATCCTGCTGCCAGCACCCAAAATTGTGAGTGCCCTCCTGGAGACATGCAATCCTGCGAATGCAGCCCCTCAGACACCATTGAACCTGGAGCTGTCAGAGCCTCATAGGAGAAGCTCTGGAGCTTCTATGAGAGGCTCAGCTCCTTCCAGACCTGATTTTGGAACTGTGGGCTTTTGGATTGCTTGATATTATTTATATTCAGAGTGATTCATCCCATTTGGCTCTCACTGTAACAGTTTATGAAGAAATGTGGTCCCAGTTATCTTGCTGACCTTACCCTCTCCAATACCCCCCTTCAGTGAGCAGTTGCTGGCTCACAGGGATTTGAGCTCCAGCCTTTCCCCCAGCTCACCACAGCCTCGCGTGACACAGACAAATGTGGAAATTACAGCACAGATGGTTCTTTCATTCACAACAGCAGGAGTAGATTCCCCATCTGCTCTCACAGCTAGGTGTGATTCAGAGGCTGCAAAAAACAGCCATGTCCAACTCACTTGGAGGGGTTTTTTAGGTAAATTGGTTGGTGACATCACCGAAGTGTGAATCAGACACTTTGCAGACTGAAGAAGCTCCTGCAGCAATAAATGCTGTTGCCTCTGTGCTGGAGTGAACAGCTCTGGTCAGTACAAACATCCTGCTGTTTTTCCACTGTCATCTTTTTGCAGAGTGGTTTTGGAGGAGGGGAAGTCACAAGGAAGTTTTGATATTTGGGACACTCAGTGTAAACTGTTTTACTTAGCTGCTGCCCCCTTGACACACAAAAAACTGAGGCAATTCCTGAGTGTAGTAAGTGTTCCAGCAAGTCTGCCATGAGTGCATTTTGGAAACAGGGTGAATTGCTGTCAAGGCCTGATAGAATGTTGTGACATTAAAGACACATCCCAATTTGGTTATGAAACAGCAAACTTAATTTTAAAACAAAGCAAAAGACTACAGAAGACTCCTTGTTTCCTGTGGAATAAAATTATTTCCATCACACTGCTGTAACAGATTACAGTACATTTTCTCTGTTGTGATCAAGAATAGATTTTTGCAGGAATAAACAACCACATCAGAGGTTTCTAATAATCCTTGCAGTACCCACAGTGCCACAGAATGCTCCCCCCTGGCTAAGTGTGCAGCTAGTTTACCTTTCCAGTAATAAATGGAAGTATTTTATGAAAAAAGTATTTCATATCAGATGAGAGGGAACTATCAATCTTGATAATTCTATCTAAGGGCAGAAATCTGAGACCAGAAACCTCTATCTTCATGTTGCCTTCAAAACTAAGAGAATCATAGGAGTTTCACAGGTGCCCTCTGGTTTGATATGAGCAGTTTGCAGTGTGGAGGCAGAGATGACCCAATACAGAGCAGGTCTGTTCTGCCAAACATTTATGCTCCATCCTCCTTTACCCTCATATCCATGTGCCTCCTTGGCATTTGGAGGGCTGTCTGCTCTGCTGGTCCTAAAGATGGATGGGTGGGAAGATGCTGTTTCCTGCTGCAAACCCCAAATCCATTCCTGTCCCAGTCCTGAGCTGCCCTGCACTGTCCTGGCCCTGGCCAGGCTCTCCATGGCCTGAAGTGCCCACAGTGCCCAGCAATGGCAAACCATGCCAGCAACCCACACCTCCAGGAGCAGCTGCAGAGTGGAATGTAGAGGTCAATTATACTGAACTTTATTTAACATTTTCATAAATAAGAGGACTTGGAATTCAGCTTTGCATCTGTACTGTCATTTACAGGTTCATGGTGGGCAAAACCAACTTTAAATTCCCCTTAAGAGGATGAACAGGTGAATGAAAGATGGAGTCAACTCAGGCTGCTTTCAAGGTGCCATCAAGCAATAATGAGCAATTTATGCTCTTGTGGCACAGGAGTTGTAAAGTGATTCAAAGCTGGTTATTCCTCAATGAAATGTAATGATTTTATGACAGGAATGAAGGAGTAGGACCCAGCCAGGGCTGACATGCCAAAGGCAGGGAGTGGAAAAGGCACAAAGAGATGGGCCTCTTAGGACTTCCTGATATTTCCCCTTGTAAGATTTGATTCTCTGTTCCTAATAATTTCCCCTTAATTTGAACCAAAAAATCCATCTTCATTGTCTGCATGAAAGTGGTTCATTCTTGGTTTTATTTTAATCTTTGCAGTTATGCTCAGGTATAAATTTAGGCAGTTACAATGTTTGGGTTTGTGTAAGAAATTCCAGTTACCTTTTTTTGCATTGTTTTTGTACTTTGGAGCCATGATGACTGAAATAGAGCAGGAGCTTGGGAACCAGGAACTTTGGGAGAGGACCTGGACAGTGTATTAGCAGGGCAGAATGACATTTTTGGCCATTAGTTTTTAGCTTGATTTTTTTAAATGCTCTCATTTTTGAAATAATTTTGCACTCTGTATATTGTGATGTTGAAAGCTGGAGGGTTGTGTGTAATACAGACTTCAAAAGAACCTTAAAATTTATTGTTTGCAGATGAAATAACTTTTATAATACTTGGATTTTTTTGCTCTGTGAAATGACCACCTCCATCACTGCAGATTGGAGGGATGCCCACCCCTCTTACCTGGGACTTAGATGTCGAGAATATCTGAAATGTTAGAAAAGAGTAAATCAGTGTCTTAAGTGGGAGGAAGTTGAATTAGGAGGCTTGAAAAGGAAAGAGCTGGAGTAACCAGTCTGGGAAAAGAAACATCAGTGCTAACAAACTCTGAGTCTGAGACAGGATACAGAAGTGCTGAGGAACATGAGAAGGTGTAGAACTGGCACTGGCAGAAAATACAAATCTAGATTTTTTCGGAGTTCCTTTGTATGGTGTTCCCTTGAATTCAGCCCTATTAACCAGTGGTTTAACTGCTTTGAACAGGATCTATGCTCTTGTGTTAATGTTGTTTGGGTTCACATTATCAAGGCAAATAAAAAATAATTTCCATTGTAGAAATTATTGAAAGAAATTATGCAATAGCTCATTAGTGCTTGTGTGCTTGCTGGCAGGGTGCCAAAGCATCTACAGCCCAGTTTCTGCCTCAGTTTTAACCAGAATTTTAGATTTGTGCATTTACAACATGGGCAGCATTTTCACTCTTATTCTGGGTGTCCTTTAAACTATTGCAGTGTCCAGTTGAAGTTCTGAATCAACAGTGATGCCAACAGTGATGTAGGGTTTTCAAAGCTTTCTTTTTCATCCTCTTTCCCCAAATGGCAGCATTCAGCTCCTCCTGCAAACAGCTCAGTCTCTTGTGTTAATTTGACAACCTCTCCAGCATCATGAAGGAAACAAAGTCCTTTGGAACAAAATTCTTTCTCAAATCCCATCCCTTATCGATTTGGGCTGTTACATTCATGTGACATGTGGGCTGTGTCAATATGGCTATAACTAAGGAAGAGCAAATAATTGTACCTGCTACAATTATGAATAAAATTCTCACCTTGCAGTTTTTGCCAGCACAGCCTTTATGAAGGGTGTTTTGGATTTGGCAGTAATTTTTTTCATTTCTCTACCTCTTGATACAACACTGAAACTTTCCAAGAGTTCATGGAATAGACACATAGTTTTGACCAGAAATATTAATGAACAAGTTACATCACTGCTCATGGTACTGACAAATCTTTCCATAACCCACATTGTTACACATATAACAAGAATAACTAATATTTTTCTGCCTCACTATTATCAGCACTGCCCAGGACACCCGCTGTGGGCCAGTGAGTGCAGCAGGCACAGCTCACATTCACATCCAAGGTTTCCCTGGGGGTGGAAATCTTTTCCTTCTCTCTGGCCAGGGCACAGTTCCCAGTGCTTTCTGTGCAGTGTGTGCATTGCTCTCTCCTGCTAAGAACCCAATTTGTTCTGTAAATAGTAAATGGTGCCTGTGGAGGTTTTGGCATGTGGCCTCCATGATAATTAAGAGATGAAAAAAACTGCTGAAAGGAAGATGTGTTTTCACCACAACAGCACCAAGAATTCAAAAGACTGACATTTAATGAAGTTTCTCTCATTCCAGAGAAAAAGAGCCCAAGAATTACCAGGTGAGTTTGGTAGATAGAATTATCCTCAATTCCCAGAGGGAAAACTGAGCAGGATACACCTACAGAGAACCAAGGTTAGGGACATATTTTTTGTGTAGGTCCTTTTTCTTCACTTCTGGATGTTGTTACACCTTCAATAACTCAATATTTTACTATATTTTCAGATATCACAATTGAGGTTTAAAACCTTCCCACTAAGTGAAACACTTCCATTCCCTCTGTCCAGCCTATGTCCTCCCAGGTAATTATTCCTCTGAAGGGGATGAAAAAACATTAAAGCAATTGTTTGTATCTCCCACCTAACCAAAAGTGGTAACAAAAGAAGGGTCCAGATCAGAAGCAGTGCAGCAAATTTCCCTGAATGCCACAATAATTCAATGGACACTGCCTTGGATGTGGTGAGTTGCTTTCAGACGTGCCTGGCTTGTCTCAAGACAGAACACAAACCCCAGTAAAGCTCTAGAGACAGAATAGAATTATTAGTAACTTTGGCTTCCCAAACACTAAAACAAAGTCAGCATTTATCTCAGATGTTAAATGAGATTATAATAATATAATCATCATCACTCTTTAAGGGCTCCTCTATAAACACAGACCAAATAAACACAGGGATGCTCTGCAGCAGTACCCTGTGCTGAGTGATTTTATTTATGATTCCCTGCCATTATCTCTGGGCTTGTGTCTCTCTGAAAAACAGACTTATGAAAGAGTGGAATACAGTTACTTGTTTACTTCCCTAGTTAGTTTAGCCACAGTTTTAACAGCAATTATGTAGAAACATGGAATCATAGAATGGTTTGGGTTGGAAAGGACTTTAAAGGTCATCTAATTCCAACCCCTCTGCCATGGGCAGATATAGTTTTCACAGCAGTTCCATGAGGACTTGTGTTTCTTTGGGGCTCCTTTTAAACTGATCTCTGCAGTCTGGCAAAATAACAACAGTGGGTACAGAGGCTTCAGAAGAACAGGCAGTGTGGTGCTGGGGATCATCCCTGTGTCAGACACTGAGACCTTGGGCCATCCTTGTTTGCCTCTTTGCAAGTCTCCATCTGTCACCCAGAGACACAGGAATTCATCATTGCAGCTCCCAGTGGCAGGGTGACCTCAATGCTTTTCCCCTATGGAACTGTTTCCAGAAATGTGACTGATATGTTGATCAGAGGGAGAAAACTGACTGTCTCTTTCTTGAGAAGCTGAAAATTTACCCTTCAAATTCTACACTTCAGAAATCTGAGCCAAGCTCTCTAATATAGGAGGAATTAAGCACTCTGCAGAGTAAGACCAAATTATTTTAGTTTAGGAGAATGCTGTGGATTTGCTCCTCAGACTTTGGGATCTAACTATCTAAACTCCATTCAGGAATTTGTCTAATTCAAAAACAGCATTTTCTGGATCACTGTTTATGTCATTTATAAGTGCGATGGTATTTTTTAAAAGCACCTTAGTCTTTCCCCTTTGTTTCCAGGTTTTCCTACTCTGTTCACACACCTCCCTCTTGCAGGATGTTCAGCCCCCTCAGAGTCCGTGTGTCCAGACTGGCAGTGCATGAAAATACAATTTGTTAGGGTGCTGCACCAGTGTTTTCTCTGGGAGCTTTCTGGGGGTGGGGTGGAACTGAGCAATGTTACTTTGCTCATTTTTTGAGAGAGAGACCCAAGGGAGGGTGGCAGCCAGGGGGGGCACCTGTGCTCAAGGTGGACAGGGAGATTAAAGCCTGGAAGTACAGGAACCCCCATTTTTAGAGCCTTTGTAAAGTACAATGAACACTGGATAAAACCAGCTTTTGCACAAGGTTTTCATAATGAAAGGCTTGTCCCTCAGATATAAGGTTGCCATATTCTTCTTGTTCCAATTCAGATTATTTCTGGAGTTTCTTCTGAGATTCAATGGGTTATTGATTCTCTCAGGTACATGGTGTGACCCTTGGGGATGATCCTGTGCAGGGTTAAGGGTTAAAAGTTGGACTCAATGGTCCTTGTGGGTCCTTCCACCTCACCTTCCACCATATCCTGTGATTCTGTATTACATGTTAAAGACAAAATGTCTTTTTAGGTGACAATACCCAACTCCTTATTTTTGTAATTTGAAAACTGAATAAATCCCTGTTTTAACTTTTCAGATTTAAACAAATAATTTGAAAGCCTTGTTCTGACTCAGTGTCTTCCACTTCTGTTCCGAACAGTTTGTACTGAAAATTGACATTTGACAGTCGCCAGCCTTGTCCAAGTCTGCACTTATTAACTTATTGACTGAGAACTTGCTGGGTACCTGGGTCTGAATATTCTGTTTTACCCTGTGCCATTCTTGTGAGGAGCTAAAATCTCCTTAAAAGTGGTGTTGAGTGAGTCAAAACAGCCTGTTCTAGCTGACCTCACTGAGAGGATATTATCACTTGCAGGGCTGGCTGCTCCACAGTATTAGCACTTGCAGTGATGACACCAAAAAGCCCATCTTTCAGCCTCCCCTTGACGTCAGCAGCAAGGTGAGGCTGCTTTGCACAGGACAGAAATAATAAGGATGCTCTGCATTACACAATTACTAGAAGATAATCTCTTCTTTTCACTGCATTTAGTAGTGACTCAGAAGGTGCCAGCACAGAATGCACACTGTGTTTTAATGACTTCTGTCACTGCCTCTCAAACCTGAAGGCAAGTGGGTCCCTACAGCTCCCTTCCCATCCCTCACCCAGCAGGATTCCCACTGGAAGTGGGGAAGAGGTTGCACAAGGAGTGTAAGGCCAGGTCTTTACAGCCCCATCTCCTACCAGTGGAGATAACTGGAGAAATAATTCATGTTATTTTTACCAGTGCAATGACCTAATTGTTTAATTATTCTGTAGCATCACTTGCCACTTCAATTACAGCCAAATTGCTTGATTAGATTAGAGGAGGAACAAAACATTAATTTCCAGGAGTTTAAGGCTACATTTTAGGACAGAGATTGCAGAATTCTAATTTTAAAAAATGTTTGTATCTCCCTTTTTTTTTTATCTTTTGTAGCTTTTTGTAGCCTTATATCACATTGTGCTGAGCTTCCCCAGGCAGGAAAGGAGGAAAATACTGGTTTTCATATAAAAATGGAAACTAAATTACAACAAACTGAAGAGTTTTGGTTTCTCTTCTTTTGTTTTAATACTGTTTCAGCTCCATGGAAAGACATAGTGGGGATTGTGTTAACTCTGTTTAATATACTTTGCAGTAAGACTAAAGTGCCTTTACTCCATTGGTTTTTGCTTTTTTATTTTTGGGGGTTTTTTTTATTATTGGGTTTGTTTTCTCTCTTCTCAAAAGGGCTTGTGTTCTTTGCCCTACAAACAAGGAAAACCACAATGATTACAGTGAAAGGAAGGCTCAGTCATCAAGTTATTTTCACAAACCCTGGTTACCTTAAATCTTCAGAAGAAAACATTCAGGTTTGTAGGTCAGACTGGGCTGCTTCTGAATAATCCTTATTAAATATTATATCACAAAAAGACAAGATTAGTCCATAGACTGGTGAATATCTAGGAATACAATTTAGTTGGTCAGACACCACCACATTCAGGCAATTCAGCACTGGTAACACCTTCTCACATGGTACCACAGTAAGAGAAAACTATGGACAGAGTTGATAGGATAAAAAAGTAATTAAAAACACCAATCATGCAGGTATTCCTATTAATTTTCCATTCATCCACTGTTAGAAATAGTATTTCTAGTTCTACAGTTTTAGGGGCTACCAGTATCTCAGGAGTTATCAGCTAAATTAGATTAATATCTGGTGAAAACACAAATAGTTAAATTCAGTTTTCAATTTCAAGAGAAGTCCAGAATTACTCTACAAAACACAAAGTTACTCTGGGTTGGGTTCTTCATGGCACCTGGTATTTTTCTTATGCTGGAACTTACTGTGTAGCCCAGGGGTTTAAATGTAGAATTTAGTTTAAACTGGTAAATCTCTTCTGCCAGACATTCTGACCTGTGAATTATGCTGGCTAAAATTACCAACTTTGCAATGCAAGTGTAACTTCAAGTCCTTTATGTGTCATAACACATGTTTTTAAGGACCAAATGTTAAACAACTGGCTGAATTCAAGTTGTGATCTCAGTGTGTCACAATCTCCTATTCTAAGTCAAGTTTAACCCACTGGTTCACAAGGTTCAAATTTTTAATTTTTTTTTTTTTCCAGATCAGATGCTCACAGTGCTGGTCTGGGACCCATTTAGACTTTCAAAGGTTCCATCTTCAGAGGAGTGAATGAATTTGAATATCAGCTTTCCCTGCTGTGGCCATAGTGGTTGCCATTATACCTACTCCTGGATCTTCCTGAAAATTGAGTCATTTGTTTCCCATTGAAAAGGATTATCAAATTAGCAGCTTTTGCTGTGCTTCTGGTTTATACCTTCAAATGGCTTTTAGCAAGAGTAGCAGGAAGAGATTGGTGCAGTCTATGGTAATTGTTATAATGTTTATATACAATACCTTGTAGTCATTTCCCTTCATTTTTTAGTTTAGAATTGGCTAATTTAGCATTCTATTCTTTTGGAAGTACTGTTGTAATATCTAAGAGTTCAGGTAGACACAGCCCAGCTGTGCTGTGAGATTTATCAATATGTACAGTTACTATCCATATTTTAGTAATCTTGGTATCACAATTCAGAGTAAATTGAACATGTGAATTAAGGAGGGAAAAAAAAGCAGAGTAGGGGAAAAAAATGAAGAGGTGTCAGAAGTACTTTTGAATATTTTTATATAGAAAAACTATTATTTTATATCTGAAATGAATAAATTATATATATATATATTAATGCCATGCAATGGATCCATTTCTCCCTTCCAGCACTATTTCTGTCAGTGTAATTAGATTTCCAAGCAATGAATTAATCTTTGTGGCAGAGTATCAGACTAGAATTAGCCTGATTCTTCTCCTAGTGAAATTAAGGAAAATTTGAGCACTGATTTTAATGGGAACAAAGTCAGGTCCAGCCTTAACCTTTGTCTCAGCTGCAGATGGAAGTGCTGAGGCTGCTGAGTAACTGAGCAGCCTTGGATCCTCCCGAGTGGAACCCTCTGTGGTGTCAGCACTCCCTCGACAGCTGCCTGTTAGAGTAAAGTTTCCAAGTCTGGTGTGTTAATCTGTCCCCTCTGAGATCAAACATTGCACCTTCTATAATAAGCCTGACAACATCTTAACGGGCCAGATAGTTATCAGGGGTGCTTGGAGTCACTTCTGTCTTCTGAGCTGTGTTTATCTCAGCCTTAAGCCCTCACATGCTCTTCTAAAAACAACTGAGAAATATTGAGAAGGCAAGAAGAAGCTGTCAATCTTATTGGAGTTGGTCTTGGTCCATGAGAGTGTTTTTCTAACCTAAGCAAGCCATGTCTTCAAAAAACAGTGTAGCACCAAGGAAAGGAGATATTGTCAAGCCTGGAAGGGCAGGACAAATTCTGACCTACTGTAAAAGCTTCAAGACATGCTTTGTATTTTGTAGAGGACATTCAGATGTGCAGACATCCAAGTGAGTGTCCCCAGTGCTCCTGCTGTTACTGCAAATCTTCTGACAACTGGTGCTTTGATTAAAGCTTTAGCTCCTGGAGGAAGAGTAGAAATGGGAATTGATTGAAGTACAGAGTTGGTTGTTTTTTTTAAAGCAATTCTTCTCCCCTTCTCCCTCACAGAGTTTGTGTGTCTCTGTGTGTGCATGTGGGGCTTTGAATAATTTCATGACCTGGGAGCCTTCACTGTGATGTTTTTGACCTTTTGAGATGGTTACTCATTCTGTAACTGCATGACTAGGTGAATAATCTGTATAAATGGATTCTTGACTGACATCAAACACAAGCCCATTCAAGAGTAGGTAAATCTTAGTGCACAACTACACAGACAGTTCACACACAGATCCCAAAGCAGCACATGCATGTACTGCTTGTCAAAATAATATTTACTCAAATACCTGCCTGAAGCTGCAAAAGCAGACACATAAATATGTTTTCAGTCCCACACACACAAATTATGCCTCTGTACCATCACAGGCAAGAAACTCCCTGTGTATTGGCCAAAAGGTATGTGCCAATCAACTCCTTAAAATATTGCTGATAAATCCACTATGAATTTGTGTCCTCATGTTTTTCCCAGTTTATTAAATTGTTCAGCTACATGTCTGGGTTTCTTTTGTGTGTAGAACAGACAGGAGAAAGAACATGGCTGCAATGATGCTCTTTATCATCCCTGAAGCTTCTGAGAAGTCTTTGCAACTAGAGAATGTCCTAGTCACTAATATTTACTATAGTACACAATATCCTCACTACAGGGGCAGGAATTTCCTGATAGAATAGAGCAGACCTTTGTGAGGATGGGGGCAGTTTTTACCTCCAACATATTAATGAAACTGTTACAAGAGCTGTTGAGATCTGGCAAGGAAACACAAGTGGACTTGGAAGGCTTCTTGACCCAAAGGAAATATTTGTTTCAGAAGCAGAGGTTCCTCACCAGGACACTGTCCTGACTGATTGTCACAGTTCTATTTGATGAGACAATCTGCTCTTATGTTTCAAGATCTGTTTTAAGCTTGGTTACAAGAAAGTCAGAATAACAAAGTGTGAGTGATCTGTCCAGTGGTGATTTCCATAACAGTGTTAATCCCAGAATTACCTGTATTGTGAGTGTGTGTATGAGGACACTGTAAGTGAGATGGATTGATGTGCAGACTGGGCACTTCAGCCTGAGTGCCACTGGTATTTATTTAGTTCTCATGGGAATGCCCATGGCATTGGAGCTGTGTCACTGCATCAGAGCCAAGGTCATGCCCAGTGCCCTAGGCATGAAATTACCAGTTATTCCTTCCCAGGACTGCAGAGAAGCTGCTCTGCTCAAAGCCCCTCTCAGGAGGGTGAGGCTGCACACACTGGCATTCAGACTGTCACCCTCCAAGGTTAGGGCTCCACTTGCTTTGTTTATCATTCAAATGTCTTTGCCAATCTGAAATTAAAAGCCATTTGATACTTGAGGCTTCTGGCTCAGTATCTCCCAAGCAATTTTAGAATTATTAGTCTTTGAGTCATTAATATTCTCTGCTTATCTCACTTCCTGCAAACAGGAATCCTGAGCTGAGAGGGAATTAAAAAACCAACCATAAATACAGCAGTTAAAAGGGCAGTTTTAATCATATATATGCTTTGAACACTACTCAGGAAATAAAATTGTTTAGAAATAAATTAAATGGTTTTTCATTTCAATAGTTCGGGACAATTTTTGTAAATTTTATAAAGAAATTGATAATGAGTTTCTTTGCAGAAACATATATAAAATATAATAAAGCAGAAGGACATGATAAATAAATAGTGCATATTCAGGTATTATAGATTCATGTCCAATTAAATTAATGAGGTGTTTCCTACCTTTGAATAATTTTTTCCCACTGCTGATCCCTAAGCTTTCCCTCTAAAGTTTTTTTGTTATCATGGATGATAATGCCTCTTCTAGATCAAAATCTATGAAACTTCAAGTGCTCTTTCAAGTCCTTTGCAAAAACAATGGATTTATTTAGTTTCTCCCATTTAGCAACTAAGGGAAGGATTTTACTGAAGTAAAGACTGTGCAGCTGAGTCTTGAGTAAATTACTGCTCCTTCTCAGAGCTCTGCTGGACTCATCATAATTCCACAGCCTGAGTTTCTGCTTAAGGACCATTCTCACGTTTGGCTGAGCCCCTTGAGTGCCATCTGATAAAACCCCTGGCTGGATTCTGGGAAGTTGTCATTCCCATCCATCACTGTTATCAGCACCACAAGTGGATCACTGGGCAGCAGCCTGTCACTGTTCCCAGCCAGGACCTGAAACTCATGCTGATACAGTTCAAATTGATGAAAAAAAAACATTAAAGTAATATGATTAAAGTGTTTCTTATTAGTCTTAGTAGAATTTGGGATTAATAATTCCATTTGTATAAAACCTGAAGTATAGACATAGATAATATTCAGCTCACTTTTAATTCTAAAAAAAAAAATGGAAAAAATAAGAAGAATGTGTAGGATTGAAAGGGGTTGAAATTATTTAAGTTCAGTGCTGAGCTGCACAGACTACTTATAACTTGTGTTACACAAATCTTTTCAATAAGTTTTTCATAAATTACACAAAGCCAGTGCTATATTAGCAGAACTAATGGAAACAAGAAGAGGTGAGGAGAATACAATAGAGGACAGCACAATAGTGTGTTTGAAAAATGAAAATATAAAAAAATTCCTCCTTTTCTTTCTCTGTCAATTGTGCCTTGAGCTAGAGAGAGGCATAGAAGTTAACTCTGATGCTACTCCATGCAGCATGTGTGCTGTGCTGGTAGATGCTGTAGACCCTGTGTTATGTATTCAGCCTCGTCCAGAAGCCCAGAGTTCCTGCCATGAGCTGGACTACAAAGACAGAGCTCTAAAATTACTTTGTATTTATAAATTTCTCTGACAAACATTGATCACATGTCGAATGATAACATTCCAAAGGAGAGTTTGTCCACAGAGATCTTCAAACAGGACTTCACTGCATGGATTCTTCTTCTTTGTGTATATTCCAGAGAAAGATCTAAAGCCTTATAGAATCATAGAAGGCCTGGGTTGGATCCTTAAAGATCATCTGGTTTCAAGCCCCAGCTGTTCACAGGGATGCCTTGGCCACTTCCAGGGATGGAGCAGCCACAGTTTCTCTGGGCAACCTGTGCCAGGGCCTCCCCACCCTCACAGCCAAGAATTTCTTCCCAATATCCCATCCAACCCTACTCTCTGTCAGTGTGAAGCCATTTCCCCTTGTCTTGTTCTTCCAGACCCTTGGGAATGGTCTCCCTCCATCTTTCTTGTAGCTCCTTCAGGTCCTGCAAGGCCACAATCAGTTACCCCCAAAGATCTCTTCTCCAGGCTGAACAAT
>VYZS01070718.1:0-11983 GCA_013400695.1 Neodrepanis coruscans | reverse complement strand
GCTTGTGCTGCTGGGGAAACATGGGACCTGTGAGGGACTTTTGCACACCTGCCCGGAGGCCACTGTCACACCAATGCAGCTCTCCCCAGCGAGTGATCAGCCTGGCTGGACTGGGAGTGACAGGATGTGGTAGTGTGTCCCTGGCGGGGGTAAAAATAGGGGGAGGAAATAAGCAGATATACTATGCAAATATCTGCCTTTAATAATGTTGTCTTAATTCCTTTAATAGTAACAGTCTAATAAAATATATTCCAATAAATATCATTGTGATCTATATCTCCCTCCAAATCTTTTCTCTGTCAAAGAAGGGGAAATTTGAAACACACGCATGTATTTTTTTATGTTTAGGTGTCAAGAATTATTTGCTACATTAGGCATGACTGCCAGATTTTAGAATTTTTGGAGAGCATCCCAATGTTTTGTAGAAGAAGTTATACTATTGAAAGAAAAAAAAAATCTCAGGTTAGCATTATAACTGACTTAATATTGTGAGCTAGAATTTAACCGACTTTACTGAGATCGAAAGGAAGTCATTTAAGACAGGAATCGCTGGGAAGTGGATACATTCAAAATGGATACATTACAAGCTGGATTCAAATTCCTTTATTGAAGGAGTTGTAAAAGCAATACCACTTCAAAGCAGACCTTTTGCATTTGGACCAAATGCAGAGGCCATCCTGTAGGGTTTTTTTTGAATACATCAGTGCATGGTCACTTTTGAAATCATTTGGCCTTTGCAACTGACAATCATAAAACAAAAAGGGCAGTTACTAGTGAATAAAGCAGTGGGCTTATTTTGGAAAGTACTGTATGCCAAATGTATCTTTCTTTTGGAAGAAAATGACCTAGTTATGTCTGAACATGAAACTCTGGTTTCCGTGTGATACCACAGGATTAAAGAGTGCTGTTTTCCTTTTTCTTATTATCTTCAGTCTTCAGGGTTCCTAAACTGTGGGTGAGAATGAAGTTGACCCGTGAGGCCAATCTATTATCTCTGTCAATTCAAGGAAACCTCTGAGAAAAACTTGAAAAATACTGGTACTCTTTATTCACTTTGAGTCACAGAAGAGAGAAAGACCAGAAAATCCTTTTTGTTTTTTTAAATCTGTAAGGCAGAAAATTTACCAGAATCCTGGAGAAAATTGGTGCAAAGTTAAACCCCATTAATTTACGAGAACTTGCCAAAATGCTTCAGATGAATCAGAGTCCCTTGTGACTGTAGAAACTTCTGTATAATTTTTGAGGTTTGTAAAATATGCAAATCATATTCTGAATTTATTTTGCCTCTTGAAGTTTTCTCTGGTTTTGTTTTTGTTTTTTTTTTTTCTTATACAAGCTGTATTTGATCTTATTCTGGAGACTCTCAGAGGCACTCACCTTTTCTCTTGAAGCCTGCTGTACTGGCAACTCCATAGAAGAAGAAATATTCCAGGAGTCTTCTGAAATGAAAGCATAAATGTCAAATAATGAAACCACCCCCAGAACTTGAAATTAATGTACAGGGCATTTGAGAGTAGGTAGGAATGTAGGAATACAACATCTCAAAAAACTGTAGATCTAAGAGGCTGAAAAGTACTGAAAGGGTACAGGAAATTTAAGGGGGAGAAACCAGAGTGTATCCTGATATTCCTTCCATTAAGATTAGCGTAATAGGCAGATGTGGGTCTTATCTTCCTGATGCCAGAGATGGGATCTTCTTTGGTGAGAGTATGTTCTCAACGTTTGCCTAAGTTTTTCCCTTCTCTCTCCCCAGTAGTAGCTACTGGCTTGACCTCCATAGTCCAGGAGCCTTCTCCCCTCCTCTATCCCCAGTGCCATGCAGCTACTTAGTTTCTGAGTGGCATTCCACCTTTATTTCCTTAAGCCATTCTTTTCAATTATGCAAAGTTAGATCATTTGATCATGATTTCTGACACATCGTTACCAAAGTGGGAAAATAATGTTTATTTTCTCTTTCTGATATTTGATTTTTCTCTCTTTTCAGTATTTATATTCACTAGTTTCCTGAAATGTAGGGAAGTGTGTTGTCACTATTTTACACATCAGGAACTGAGGATTATAGAGAAAAAGATGTAGATCTAAGCATTTTATCAGCCATGTTTTAACACCTGCCTTTATGATACAGAGCTAATTTGTCATCCTCAGCACTATGTTCAGCATCTCTGTTGCCTGTTGTATTGGGTTTTCTGTTGCCTGGTTTTGATAGCAGCGGGGGTGCTGAGGAGGAGTCTTCTTTGAGAAGCTGCTGGAAGCTTCCCCCATGTCCAGCAGAGCCAATGCCAGCAAGCTCCAGGCTGCAGCTGCTGCTGACCAAGGCCAGGCCAATCAGTAGTTAAAGTAACGCCTCTGTGATAACATATTTAGGAAGGAAGGGGAAAAAAAATGGTAGTTTAGATGAAGATGGCTGCCAGAGAGGAGCAGAGAGAGAACATGTGAACAACAGTGCAGACAGCAAGGTTAGTGCGGAAGGAGGGGGAGAAGGCGCTGCTGGTGCTGGAGCTGAGATCCATCTGCAGACTGTGGTGAAGACCATGGTGGNTTATATTTTCTCTTCTCTGCTGTTTGCAGGGGGGAGTCAGAGATTGGCTGTAGTGGGCCCCTGGCATCCAGCCCGGGACAAATCACTACACCTGTCTTTACAGTTAGTTTGGCATTTAAGAGTAGATGCCTTTGACAGTTACATGTTGAACAGAAAATCACTTAAAGTGTCTCGTAAAAACATTAACAGATTTCAGTGCTCATAATATAGCTGTCTACCAGGACTTATTGACCCTAGTTAGTTAGACATCCCATGGTAGTCACTGGATGGAAATAGGAACTTGAAAAATATGTATCACTGGACCAAAAGAAAAGATCTACTCTGTTTCTCCTCAGGATCCAGAGATGACTAGCTCAGATACAGACAATTCCTTTGTAAATACCAGGGCGAAGCCTGTCAAAGCCCACACCAGTTAGGCTGTATCGCTAAGATTATCAGAAATTAAACCTATGGGCCTGCAGGGAAAGATAGACAGGGTTTGGGCACTTCATTGTTTTGTGCATTTATTCCACCTGAAATGCCTAAAGCACACAAGAGCATGTGTGAGAAGGTTTGATGACTGGATTTCCTGAGTTTTTGTGCTAAATGGCAAGCTTGAGGCTACATATTTTCTACAGCAATTAGGGGAAACAGTGTCAGTCAAGCAAATGTGTAGTCCCTTGCACTGTTGGATTAGGTCTCTGTGTCTCCTTAATACTGATTTCAGACTCCTATGAGCAATAGGCTGCAATTTTCTTCCATTGTCTTGGCTCTGGGCCTCTGTTGACTAAGGGACAAAAAAGATCTCTCAAGCATTTTGTTGACTGAGTTGCTGACTCAGAAGATGCAGCAGATCTCCTCTGTGTTTTACCTGCTCTTGAGCTGTGAAGTACTTTTCTGGATATATAGAGAGATTGTCGTGATGGCTGTTCAAGCAGATCACAGCAGTCACTGACACACAACCTAGAGTTGATTTGCTTGGTAGGACAAATACAGCCTGTGGACAGTCATGCTTGTCCTGCAAATACAGACCTCACACAAATCACATCTGAGACCTGTTCACAGAGTTTACACCAGCCTATTCAGATGGCCCCTGTGAATGGAAAGTTCACTGTGATCATGGCTGACAGCTCAGCTCCTACCTGTGGCAATTCCCCTCCTCAGATTGCTGCTTCCATATGGTGTTGCAAATCTGAGCATTGTGTTCCTCCTGAGGGTGGCTATTTATTGCTTTCTGAATTAAGTGTTACCTTATTATCTAGCTCCTAACAGATTTAAGCAGTCATTTCTGGGTGAGGACTCCTTTTTCCAGGTGGGTAGGTTTTTGTGTGCTGTTGTGGGGAGTCACTCACAGCCTGAGTGACAGCTGCAGTTCTTCACCAAAAAAACCTTAAAAAATCTGTAGATGGATACATCATTAGTGATTTTATGAATGTTATGCTTTAACTATTCAGTACAGTGTGTTCACTGTATTTGTATAAATAGAATGGTATAAGTTGATTGGCAAAAAATAAATATTGGTTTCTAGATTTCTTCTCTCAGTGTTTAGAATTAAAACCTCTGATTTTTATAATATAATCCTGAAAGTTTTCCTACAAATATATGATCCAGTATAATGTATTTATTCAAACCTTGAATAGAAAGCATACATAGATTACAAGAGCTTCTAACCTGCAGCAAGCTTCACAGCTAAAATATTAATGGGAAGCCTAATTGAAAAGAGTATGTAACTATGTGGATTAATTTTAAGAATCAATTAATGTTCAGAAATAATGTTTTGCAATACTTAACGAGACTTACTCTTGACTTCGTAATAGTTCCTGTATTCCTTTTTGCCATGCAAATTGACATAATATAGTATAACATTTATGTTTACAATAATTCTCCTGATTTTGGTTTATGATTTTCTTTTTTTTTTCAGATACAGTTGTCAGTTTGAAAGACAAAAAGGCAAAGTAATGAATATAAAGAATCAGTAAGATGTCACAACTTTCATTGGAATTTAGACAATCTTTTCTTGAATCGTAATTAAACTCCCTAACATCACTGAAGATAAAAGAAAAACAAACATCCTATCAGATCTATACAGCATAATATTCAGAAATAAGAGTTGCACAAGAGTGCAAATCTACTTCAGTCAAACACATCGCTACCTCTTTTAAGTTCACAAGATAGCCTTAAGTTTAGGAAGAATTTTCAAAAATCAGAAGTTGTGAACACAAATCCCTGAAAGGCCTGGCATGTTATTAACCTTTGGAGAAAAAATAGATTGTTGTTGGAAAAGGCAGTACTGTGTCGGTCTGGGAGAAGCTTTGATGTATTAATGGAAAATTCATTTTAAGTACAGATGGATAATAATTACATCATCTTTGTCTATGTGACAGGCTGTTATCATTCAGTGTGTATGGTCTTATGCATGAGTGTACCATGCATAGTTACATAAAAGCAGTCATTAAATCTGTAGTTTGCTGTTTTTTCTTCCTCTCTTTTTCTTATGAGAAGAGGTGGAATACTGCTTAGATGTTGACAGTATAAAGGATACACACAGACATCCTTTAGGACAGTTAACTGTAGTATTTTGACAGTTTGATTTAACTTCTCTTTCTTTGTGTATCACAAATTAAGTGATACATAATTTATTTCTTGTACATCCCTCTATACACTATATATGAATGGATTAATTTTTGTCCAGCTTCATTTCAGATAGCCTTTTTTAATGTAACATTACTATACAATGATTTAGAGTACTTTTTTTTAACGGAAGATTGTCTAAGTGAGAAAATTATAGTTTCTTATACACATTGTAAGAGATCTAGGTTTGGAACAGAGATTTCTGTCATATAGTATGATAAAGCCTAGTTGCTCATGTCATGTTGAATAATCCTTATTTCATGATTTCATGAGAGGAAAGCAGGATATATATGTATAATAAGGTTCATTCAAAAGCATCAAAATATAAGGATGGAACAGCTGTAGTGTTGTGGGTTGAAAATGAAAGTTCCTAGAGCTAAACCGTTTTTCCCATTCCCCATCTTTCTCCTCTCTTTTTAGGGACAGGGAAAGGGCTTTTTGGAGGTTTTTTGGAAGGTTTTTGGGAGGGGAGGGAGAGACGGGGCTGTTTTAAACTATTTCCTGTGTGTTTGAAGCGGGTTGCCATGGCGATGGCGACGAGGGCTGGCATGAAGCCAATCCATCCCGATGCAGATCCACCAGGACGGAGTTGGTCCCCGCTGTGGCCGTGTCTCCCGCGCGGCCGTGTCCTCCGCGCTGTGGGGATGCCCGCGGCTGCGCCCAGGCGCGGTGCTGGCCAGGCGCGGGAGCCGGCGGGGATGGGGCCATCCTGTCCTAGTGCTCCCTGCCAGTCCCTGCAGCAGGCGTGGTGCAGCCCTGAGTCTCTGGTAGCAGTGGAGGCATCCTGCGGGCCGCCGGGTGCCGCACAGCCCCGGCTCGAGCCCGTGCTTGTGGGTCTCCTGTGCGCGTGGAATCGAACAGGGCTGTTGGTGCCCCCCTTGCAGCTGAGGAGCCGCCGTGGCAAGCGGCCGGGGCTGGCGCGAGTCGGGGCGGCCCGGTGGCGGTGCCGGGACCCCCTGGGATGCTGGGCGGGACCGCGGGGGACCCATGTCCCTTGGCTCGGGGTTGACCGCATGGCCACGCCGCCATTTTGGCTCATAGCGGAACCTCTCGCTAGGGGTGGTTCCTGGATGCTGACCGTCCAATCTGGGGGCGACCTCTGCTCAGGAAGGGCTCCGAGGCTGCACAAGATAGGTCCCCTATAAAAGGGCAAGTGCAATGGCCATTTTCTCTCTTTTGGGATCGTCAGAGCTCGGGACAACATCTCTGCTCATCTCAGCACCTAGTTTTTCAGCAGCGCGGGCAGAACTGTGACTAGCAGCAGTGGCGCAGGCTGAGGACCACATCTTTCCATCGGCAGTGGTATTCCTTCCTGGGGAAAAGGAGGGTGGGCAGCTGGGTTCCTTTAATTTTCCCGGTGTTTTTCAGGAAACTCTGGCAGGGACCCAGTGCTACCCTATCACCTTCCATCACTAGCCGCTGGCCCCAGAAGAGATTAATTTGTCTGTCTTTGTGTTTTTATTGTCGGTTTTCTGTGTGTGTGTAAAATAAAGCTTGTTGTTTGTTGTTGGGGTTTTTTTGTGTGTGTGTTGTTTCTATTGAGCTCTCTTGTCAGTACTACAGCCCCTAGAGGTGTAAAACCACAACATATAGTCAGTTGTTCACACAGCAGCCATTCTTAGCAGTTTCTGGGGAGAGTGGAGCCATTATCTGATTTCCTCTTCTAAACCAGCTCCTGCAGAAAAATAGTCAAGAGAGAAAGGATAAGAAAAGACGTAATACATGCATGGAGAGCATCTACCTAACTTCTGTATTAGGTATCTAGCTTGAAATGGTTGTTCTCAAAAATTCTGCAAAGCTGTCATATATACCCTGAAACATCTAAATTCCATAAAAAACCATTTTTGCTCTTTGCGTGAAAATACGTGTTTGATTTGCTCAAAACCATCCAAGCAGAAAAATGTCAACTTTATCCAACAACGCATAAGATTTTTTTTTTTTGTATATTCCCCTCTAACTCTCACATCCATGTTGCTTAGTCTTGCATTTTATCTAATTCATGTGAAATGCAGATGACACCATTGAATCATTCAATTGAGTCTAGTCTACAGGTTTATCTTCCCTAAAGTAAGCGTCGTACCCATCAGGAAATAATCTTGCTTCAATAGATATTCTGTCTTGGTAGTAGGGCTGCAGAAAAGCTGTTCTGCCCCTTAAATAACATCCTTTCTGCCCTATACATATCTATATATCTGTATATATCTTCTATTCTCCTCTTTATAATGTTTCTTCTACTTCCACCAGTAGAGTAACCATCTTCAGCAGTGGTGTCTGAGAAAACCCCTAACACACTTGCAAGTACTTATATGGAAATGCTGAAGACAGAAATACCTTCAATCCTAAAGGAAAACAGAAATTACCTTTTGCTGAAGGACTGCTCTAAACTCAAATTACTTAAAATAATGCATCAAACACCAGGTACATCTTTTCTGTCCTTTTGAAAGCCAGAAGCAAAATCTGCTCTCATTTTGGAAAGGAAAAAAGGCCATGTGGAGCACAGCTTTTTTTCTAGAGTCCTTGGAATTAAAAATATTGAGAAGGAAAATTACTTTCATTACCTAAGCTTTATAGATGGGTAGGATTTAAACCATGCCAATGTTTTCAACACTGCAATGTCATAATTTAGAAATAGGTATTTTTTAACCCTGTTCTGAGATACAGAAGTTACATATGGACCCTGTATATGCTATACTGCAGCACTGAGTGCCTAAAGCTTCAGGGCTGCACTCTGAGCATTAGAACATTATCAGCTCCTTGGACAGCTGGGATTGTCAGGACATAAATTGAAGGAATAGAAAAGAATAATGGAACAGAACACAAAGATATATTTGCAGGTTAACAGGGAGAGTAAGGGTAATGGAAAAGAGAAGAAAAACCCAAATGGGGACTCTTTTTTCTTGAAAGAAGAAGAAACAAAGTATTCCATCCCCAAGAGTTACACCATGTGTCTGAGCGTATTATCCAAATGCTTATTGAATTCTGTCACGCTTGATGCTGTGTCCACTTCTCCGGGGAGCCTGTTTCAGTGCCCCTTTCCCCTCCAGGTGAAGAACCTTTTCTAATATCCAACCTAAACCTCCCCTGACACAACTTCAGACCATTGCCTTGCATCTTGTCACTGGTCATCACAGAGAAGAGATCAGTGTCTACCCCTCCTCTTCCCCTCACAAGGAATTTGTAGATTGCAAAGAGGCCTGTCCTCAGTCTCCTCTTCTCCAGGCTGAACAGACCAAGTGTTATGATCTGGTTATTAAAATTATTAGAAATGTTTCTGCCCAAATTAAGGTGCAAACAAGACCATATGCTAAAGTCAGTAGTACGGATTTTATTTGACAGTAAATATGAGAGAGAGTTGGGAGGGGGAGGAAGAAAGAGAGTGATAGAGAGAGATTAATAAAAAAAGTATAACCACTACATGGAACCTGACAGCATCCCACAGGTCTTCTGGTCTTCTTAGTGGTGAGGGTCCTGCAAGACACGGAGTCCAATAGACTAATATATATTTAGAAGATGCCAGGCATCTCCCTGTGGAGAAGGGAAGCTTTGCAATCTCTTGTGACAGGCTCTGGATTTGTTCCCTCACTTGGATCACCTGCAGTCCTCAGGTGGTTGAAGGCCTCAGGAATGAGTTAGAAAAGTGATTTAGTGGCCTCTGGTTTATGACCCCTTCTCAGCTGCCTCTCATGTGAATGTCCAGGGTGCACGTGGTTTTCACAGAGGTTTAATATGCTGTGAAAAGATTTTGCCATCACACCCACAAACCCCTTCTCCTCCACCACCTGATGAGCTTTCTCTACTTTTCCTCAGACTTGAAGTAATTAGACAATAGTCTTACCTCAAATTCCCCCTTCACAGTCCAAACTCAAGTCAGAAAGCATGTTGCGAAGTGGTGGGGGTGGTGCTTTTCAGACAGGCAGTTGTTTCCTTGCAGCTTGAAAAAAAAGGCTTTTTATGATTTTGACAATATTTAAGACATAAACAACACAAGTGCCCTCAGCCATTCCTCATGTGGCTTCCCCTCCTTTGGACACTTTCCAATAGCTTAATATCTTTCTTATGTTGTGGTGACCAAAATTGTCATATTCAAGGTGAGGCCGCACCAGTGCAGATCAGAGAGGGACAATCACCTCCCTCAACTGGCTGGTGAAGCTTTGCCTGATGCTCTCCAGGACACAGTTGGCCCGCCTGGCTGCTGGCTCATATTCAGCTTGCCATTGACCGGGACTCCCAGGTCCCTTTCCCCAGCACCTGCCATCAAGGGAGTCAGCAACTCCTCCCAGTTTTGTGTCATCTACAAACTTGTTTAGTATCTCTTCCAGTCCTGCATCCAAATAATTTATGAAGAAGTTGAAGAGCACTAGGCCTAAAATGGAGCCTTGTGGCTCCACCTAACCCATTAGATGCTGGTTGACAGTCTGACGTTACCTCGTTCACTATTACCCTCTGTGCTCGACCCATGAGCCAGTTGCCAACCCACTGCATGATGTGTTTATCCAGCTGTGTGCTGGACTTTTTGTCCAGAATGATCCTGTGAGAGACAGTATTGAAAGCTTTGAAAGTATTGAAAGTATTGAAATCCAGAAGATTATGTTGATGCCTTGAGGGGATTCCATGTATTTTTGGAGACTTAATTTAGCTGTGTATCTTGGAAACTAAGGGCTCTCAGAGGTCTGTGTTCAGATGTTAGCATTCTTCTCTTTAGGTAAGGAGGTAGCAGGACAAAACATAGGCCTAGGCCTTCTGGAACTACTTAGGAAGGTATGGAGTGTGTATGTGTGAAATATTGTGGTGCTATCGGTAAAGTTTTGCTTTCGCTAAAATGTAGAATCTATATTATAATATTCAGATGTATTAGTATTGTGAAATATAGTGGCTCTATTAGTAAAGTTTCGTTTTCACTAATAGAATTCATATTATAGTGTTCAGATATATTAGTAGTGTAATTTAGAATAAGGTTTTATTTTGATGTATGGTTAAATTTAATTAGCTCCTTCTGCTATANTAGTAGTGTAATTTAGAATAAGGTTTTATTTTGATGTATGGTTAAATTTAATTAGCTCCTTCTGCTATATGTGTAAATTCATTTATATAAGGACATATTGTTTAAAAAGCTTTAAGGAGGTAACTCCCTGAAATCCCTGAAGAGATACAGAGACCCCTCTGCAGAAAAAATCCCAGGAATTTCCTGGGTAAGCCAAGAAGATAACACCATCTCCAGTGCTAATTAAACTGCATTCTAACCAGGTTTTCTTTGGAGGGTTGAAAAGTTCAAATTGAGGATGACTACCCTTCTTCATCTTCAAGACCCCAAAAAAACAATAAAAGACCCCCGACCAAAATTCCAGGGGGGGAGGAGAAAGGAGAGGTATCTGTGTAAATAATTTCCCTCCTACCTCAAAGAAATTGTAATAATCCCTCCCACTTTTGTGACAATTTTGTTATAAAAACCTGACCTGTCTAAAGACCCTTTGGGCTTCTGTCTTGGAAACTGCCAAGCCATGCGCCCAGCACTCTCTGCCTTTATTTTTTAATAATTACATGAAAAATTATAATATTTGTTGGCTTGTTTCTCACAGGGGCAACTCCTGGGTGAGCACAGGGAATAAGGGGGGCTCTCGCTGTGTACTTTAGGGACATAAGTATTAGACAAACTTTGGTTGGATATTATGATGGGTAGTAGCTAAGAAGGTTATAAATATAGAGAAATTTTTATTCTTTCCCTCTTTGGATCACAGGAATTAATCAGTAAAGCTGTTCTTCCCTTCACCCCTATTAAATCTGTGTGTTGTCTTAATTTCTTATCTTGGTTTTAGGCAACAACGCAAGCTGGCTTCCTTGGATAAGGTAGATGGGTTACCTCATCATAAAAGGAACTTGTGGTACCAGGAATGGGATCACTGCTTCACAATGCCTGCCATGCCACAGGGGTTCGGCATGCAGAAACATGGGGATGATGCTGACCAGACTGCCCTGGCGGTGGTGGCGGCTCTCCCTTGTTTTTACCCTCTGATCTCCTCGTGACCTGCATGATACCATGGCTGCCACCCCTCCGTGAAGATGCTGCTGATGCTGCAACAAGTGCTGCCATTGCCAGGACCCCCACATGTCCCCAGGGCATGTGCAGGTGGCAGCAGGACCCTGCGCCTGCTGCTGCATGGGCCTGGTGGGAGTGGGGTAGAGAGGTGGTGGAGGGAAACTACACATCTCTGTAGCCACTGGTACCCAGCAAGAGCAGACAGGGGAGACCTGCACATGGAGGGCACCAGCCCTTCCCCTTGCAGGGTGCCCAGAACCCACACAGGCAGGGGGCTATCCTGACCCACCCCAGGCGGCACTGTCGTTACCACAGGATGGACCTAACCTCCCACCTCCTTCCAGATAATGGGAAACAAATTTCAATATATAGACCAAAATAAAAATAAAACATATACAACCATGACAGGATGATAGTGTTGTCTTTCAGGAATTTTTTAGTACTTCCCAGAATAATCTTCTTCATAACTTTACCAAGAACTAAAGTTATACTGATAGACCTGTAGTTTCTGGGGTCGTCCTTCTTACCCTTCTTGAAAATCAGGACAACCTTCCAGTTCGCTACCTCCCGGTCTCATAGGACCTCTCTGGATTCCCAAGACAGCTGAAAAATCACTGAGAGAGGCTTTGCAATGACATCAGCTGGCTCTTTGAGGATTCTGGGATGAATCCCATCAGATCCCATAGACTTGTAGATATCCAGCTGAGGCAGCAGATACAGCACAATTTCAGGGTTGACTAGGAGTTGGTCATTCTCCCAGTCATGGCTGTCCAGCTCAGGGCACTGGGACCTTTTTGGTC
>VYZS01070717.1:0-11692 GCA_013400695.1 Neodrepanis coruscans | reverse complement strand
TCATGCCATGCTTGTTCCTATGCCAAAAAGTGACCATGTTGACTAACATGAAAACTTTAATATCCTTTGATATCTCTAGCAAAAACTGTTCACATGGGTTAACTCAGATGGTTAAAGAAATTGAAGTACTTACATAAAACATCCATGGAGTTTTCCATTCCTGAGATAAATCCCTTGAATATGATTTTATAGAAGCTGTTTACCTCTTGCTTTGAAAAGATTCCTCTTAGGTGCCTATACTTAGTGACTTCTTCACCCAACACCTTTTTTTTTGCAAATGGTTTTGAGATTGAAAGAGTGTACAGTTTAAGGTTCGATGGTGGAAGTCACATAATGAAATCTACTAGGTCTTCCACAGAGATTCTAGTTTAGTTTCATTTAATTTTGTTTTGTTTTAGGGAGTTCAGTTTACAGTTCCTTTTGGTATCTAGTCATAACACTATTTGTGGCCTCTTCAATATCACCCACAAAATTCAATAGCACCTCTATTGACTTATTGATTCAGATTAGGTNATGCCTTGATTGTGGAGTTCACAACATGCTAAAGACATAGTACTACAATCAGCATTTGAATTGAAGATGCCAGTTCTGTCAAATGTGTTACGCAGTGCCTGAATGAAACTGGAACATGGGACAAGAGGTACTTGGCATAATTTTGTCATAACATCTCACTTCTTTCAAGAAAAAAATCAAAACATTAGGAATGCGATTAGTGGTGTGACAATTTTATTGATGCTTTTTGTAATGTAAATTTATATATATTGATTAAAGAACTCAACTTTGATCCAACATCTTTTGAACTCAATGGAATTATTCCCAGTGGTTTAAAAGACTTCCCACTAGTTTAAATAACCACTAAATCCTGTTTAAAAACCAATCCTATTGATTTCAGTTGCTGTTGTACAGTATCCCCTTTATAATTCAAAAATATGTTTGAATTAAGAGTTCCTATATTGAAATTTTTTTCAGAATGGAAATCAGTAATTTTCTGATTTTTTTTTTTTAAGAAAGGAGTCAAGGGGTATTGCAAATTTTTTGAACCTAATGGCTTAAGAAAGGGAAATATTTTAAATTCATACATTATTGGTATAATTTACAGATCATTAGATTTTCTATGACTGATATCTGAAAGATGTTGCATACACTACCATATACATAAAAATATTTAGGCATGTACATCTCTGTATGTGTGTGCAAATGAACTTTTAACAATATCAAGCATTAAAGTGCATTTCCTCATAAAGCAAACTTACGTGTAAACAATGTTTTGATCCATGACATTTTATTTATCACTTTTTCCATTTCATTCAATATTAATCTTATGTACTGATGTAAATGCTGTTGAAGTCAGCAGCATTTTTCCTAATGTATATTAGAACAGGTATTGTAAGGATGTGATCTGCTCACTTGAATTTAGTCTTATTTTCTTTAACATAACCTGTCCAGCATTAAATATTCCTTATCTTCCACTTTCCTCAACAGAAAAGTTCCTTGCAAAAGCAAATAATGAGCAATTCATGAACACTTTGGCTTTAAAATCTCATTAAACAACCCATAGCCAAATAATAGAAAAAAATGATGTTGGTACTCTAATCTAAATGCATAAATCATCTCTGCAAAATTATTTCTCATGAAACATATTTGTCTTTATATTTTTTCCATTTTTTTCTTTAAACCTACGTACATATACACACATCTATTACTGATGCAGGTGAGCTACAACTCTTTTTGAATGTGAAATTGAACTAGCAGCCTTTGATCTGAACTACAGGCTGATCTGAATTCAAGAAAAGGCTGCTGCTAAGCCACATTCCCATTCAATCCATTAAACCATTCACTTCCATGCTCCTCATCACACTGACTCCTAATTTGACAATGACAAAGAGCTCCACGGTGATTTTAAATTTCATAATTTTAATCTGTCAAGTCTGACATTTAATTAGTGCCCTTCTAACCTGTGCCCGCTCACTTGAAGGTTACTGTTGGTTTTCCTTTAGAAATTTTTCCTCTGGAAGAGTGGATTAATAAATATGTACATAACTGGCAGGGATAAAGACAATACACACACAATGGTCTATTAGTTCTAAATCTAGACAGATGAGGTTAATAATATTTTAAAGTGCTGCTTTATTGTATTAAGAGTGATTAAGCCCTTGGCTCAACCCTGTATGAGTTGTTCATTCAAAACACAAAATATAAGGTCTATTAAGCAAAGTCTAGTGAGAATGGTTACCCAAATTACAGTAGTACTGTGTTAATAAGGGATACTACAGGAGTGCAGAATTTCTGAGATATAATTTTTTGATTTAACAAACACAATGGAACATGCTAGGCTCACTAAACAGATTAATTAGATTTTGATCACTAGTCAGTCTATGAGAACCTGCTTCATAGACTAAAATCTAGTGCAATTTAATGCTCTGGAGGACTGAATTCAGATGTAACTTAAACCACTTGTTAAAAATGAGTTTGTTGTTCTTAGATCAGCCTCACAAGGACATAAATCCCAATCACAAAAATATGCCACCATTCGTTAGCGCTAGCAGAGTGGTCAGTCAGAGTCCTCAGGGAACAAACCTTAGCCAAGCTTTCCATCACCATACGTGGCTGCAGTCAGTAATGTATGATGTTCATTATATTGTCACTAAATATTGAACATCTAGAAGTGACGATAGGAATAAAAAAAGTCCTTTCTTAAAGCAGGCATTAGAGAAAAAACATCTGAGAGAGTACAGGGATATCATGAGCCTCTGCTTCTCAGATGGGCATGCCCCATTTCTTCACTGTGCCATGGTTCATATGTTTCAGAAAATAATGAGTCTATATGAATACTGTTATTTTATTTATTAAAGAAGATACCACCATGATATAGTAGCTTATCTGGGAAGTTAGACTCCTTCTAGTGTAACTTAACATTATTGAGGTTTCTACAGAAGTTTACTTTTTTTTTAGAAGACTCAGAAGAAACAAATAACACAAAGTAGTTTTATTCAAACACTAGTAGTCTCAAAACCAAACTGGATGCAGGTTTGTATCCTACTACTTTCATCCTCTCTCAGAGTAGCCTTGCTATGGTCATGCTATTGCTAGATTCAAATAAGAGTTACCAAACATGGCTATAAGTAACCTTAAAAACATCAAAATGACAGGAAAAATTATTCACCACTGTCTTTATATAATGTATTGATTTAGGTGTACAGGCTGCTATCAACCGCTCTCTCTGAATGTTGTTCTTCCATTGTAGCAAGTACCGGAAACATAACATTGGAAAGTTTCTGTACATTTCCTGAATTACCATTATTTAGTTTAACAGAAACAGAAATGCAAAATAAAACCTGGTATATTACGCCTAAACATTTTCAGGGAAAATCTAGGTGCGATCAATGTTGGATTTAAAATAAAAAGATAACTGGTGAGCACTGTGGCACAAACATATATGACAAGTCTGGAATTTGCTGCCATCTATTACTCATTCTCTTCATCTTGGCTCATCAATCCCTCTGAGAATATTCCTGGTCTTTTCCAGGTACCAATTTACATGCTCCAATGTAAATCCACATTCTTCTCTGAATTTATCAATGGTGGAATGGAATGGAATGGAATGGAATGGAATGGAATGGAATGGAAGGGTTAGTTGGTTTTCACTAATGCTCTACTGTCCTGAAAGCTAAACATTGGAAGGAGACTAAAAAATATTAGTGAAAATAGACCCCAATGTCCATACTGCAGTAACTGCAGATTCCCTTTTCCAACAAGTCTTACTAACTTTTTAACATCTTTATGGGACTTTCCTGAAGAGGTGGCAATGGTGTATAATACTGTATGTTCCTCTTTATTAACACTGTCATCTTCATCAGGATAAGCCGTTGAGGCTTTTACACATTTTTTTGCATCTCAGCAGTAAATGGTGCTTTTCTACTGTCCTCGGAGATTCATGCTTAGCTTGAAAAAAGCTGTGTTTTATTTAGGAAGTGCTGAGCAACACATTCAAATTTTTGAATGAATGTCTAACTATTTCTGTTGAACTTTTGTCAGGATATGTTCCCCAGCTTCTGAAACTTGAGAAAATTAGGCACTTCCTCACAAGAACTTTTAAGGGATCTTACCTCCCATATACAAGAATCAGGCTCAAATCTCTTTGAATCAGCATCTTTGATTGTAACTTTAACTTTTGTAACAGTAACTTTTATTGACAACTCTCCATTTCATTTCTTTATTTGTTTGTGTACAGATCTTAAAATGTTTCTGTTTTCTGTCCTATTGTGGAGAACAAGCATTTTCTGAAATCCTTGAAAGTTTCACTAGACAGGTATTTTACAGAGTTCTTGTAGAACTTATTTCTAAAAATTTCTTTTTCCCAATTTCAAGTTTTCTAAATTAGGGCTCATCTTTGCTTACTGATCCCAGATGTGACAGTTTATAAGAACAAATACATGATTCTGGTGTCCAAGTTAGGAGTTAGCCATTTTTTCTGCAGCCAAAATATGTTTTTAAACTGGCTAAGGCTCCTTTCTATCTCAAATTTTGCTGTTACAACTGTAGTAACTTATTATGTGAGCTGGTATGACTAATTATATAACATTATTAGTGGAACACTGTTTAATATAATATGGCATAGGTATGGATTTGTTCCCAAAAATTGTGGCACATAGGCTATTAAAAAGATCTTAATGTGTCCTTTACTGTTAGGGCTGAGAGAATACATATGCATCTGCTAAATTATTTGTGACAAATGGCTGTCACGATCTACCGATAGCAATGGCTAAAAATGGAGACCAATGCATTTAAATAAATTCACTTGGTATAAGTACATTTTTTGTATATGAGACAGCACACTGAAAACTACAGCTATTTTCACACTACTGGGCAGACCCCAGTTTAATTCAGTCCTTGTAAATAATAGAACAGCAGCAGCTATTTGCTTGAATGACTTTCATGTGAACAGAGACATTCCTGCCCAGCTCACAAGTCCTGACTACGACTCATTTCCATGCAGTATTATAATAAATGCAGAGATCCCTATCCTGGGTGTTCACCAGATGTTTTGGAAGGGATAGTCTTCACCAGATTCATGTTTTAAAATAGAATATAATAGAATATTTAAGGTTGGAAAAGACCTCTAGAATCATTTAGTCCAACCTTTGACTGAACACTACCATGTCAACTAAACCACAGCACAGCACTTAGGTGCCACATTCAGTCATTTCTTGAACACTTCCAGGGATAGTGACTCCACTGTCTCTGGACTCTCCACCAGCTCCGTTGCTCTTCTCTGTACTTGTTCTAGCATCTCAATGCCTTTCTTGGAGTGAGGGGCCCAGAACTGAGCATGATCACTTCCCTGGTCCTGCTGGCCACGCTATTTTTGATGCAGACCAGAATATCATTGGCCTTCTTCACCATCTGGGAACACTGCTGACTCATATTCAGCCAGCAGTCAATCAGCACCCGTGGGTCTCTTTCTGCTGTGTGGCTTTCCAGCTCCTTTTCCACAAGCCTGCAGCCATGCATAGGGTTATTGTGACCCAACAGTAGGACTTGGCATTTTACTTTATTGTACCTTATATGGGCTGCAGCCCATTAATCCAGCCTGTCCAGATCCCTCTGCAGAGCCTTGAAAGAATCAGAAACTTTTAGGAGTGAATTGGATATAATTCAGACTCTGAGAGCAGACAAACCTGTCACATGCCTAGCCAGGTTTTGAGATGATGGGATTTCAGTTAAACAAATGGAAGGGAGTACAAAGTTCAGGCCTTTCTACTAGCCCTCTGCAACATGATTTTCCAGTTGCTAGTTACCTATTTCTAAGAGCACATAGGTATGAGCTCTGGGGGGAATATCCCAGAATCTTTTGTCTAGGCAGGTTTTTTTTAAGAGCAAAACCATGAGTGAATGAATGGAAGTCATAAATGCATGAAATTACTTAGCCAAGAAGGCAGCTAAAGCTGCCTGCCACAAAAGCAGCTTCTAGCTTACTTCAGAAAAGGAAGAAAAATGGTCAGAAAATAATAACAGGTGCTTATTTTTGCAAAGGATCCTGAAATTGTGATTTTCGCAGAAAAAGCTTTTCTTTAATTTGTGGTTTGGAAAAGTAGCTGTGGAAAGGAGTGGAAATAGAGGTTCTTCCCCCTTTACTGTTTCCTGTTGACTGTCTCTCTCTCTCTCATCTCTCTATCATCTCTATCTCTATCTCCATCTCTATCTCTATCATCTCTATTTCTATCTCTATCTATCTCTATCTCTCCTCTAGCGTCTGGAGTTATCCAGTCATCAGGCACTGTGCTTGGCTTAGAGCTAAATTTTGGCTATCCTTCCTAGTGTAACACAAGCAGGTGCAGGTGGATAGGCAGTAATAACAAGCAAAACCCTAGACCATTTCAGTCATTCAGGATACACTGATGTATTGGCAGGTTAAATAAAATGGAGTAGAAAAATAATACAATATTACGTAAGGTGAAAATGATGCCTTGCTCATGACCTCTCTGGCCCAGCTTCCATCTGCAAAGCAAGGGGGGTTTCTCTGCTTTGCTCAGAGATTCTTGCCTTCTCACTTCTGCTCAGTCCCTCAGTCTACTCAATTTTTGCTTTCTAATTACAGTAGTCTTAATATCTAGTTGACTATATTTATATGTCCTTGGCACGGGAGAATCCAAGACATTACTTGTCATTTACTTTCTCAGTTATTTTTCCTGAGAAGTTATGGACAAAATTCTGTTTACTTTCCTGTGTCCTATCCATGAAAATTAGGGATCTGACTGAATTTACATCCCTTTAGCAATCTGACTGAATTTACATCCCTTTATATTGACATTAGGGAGGTAAGAAAGCAAAATAAAGACACAATATGTAACCTGCTTACTTAAATAACGTAAATCTACATATGCAAACATTATGTAACTATGGTCATCTGGCAGTCTTCTGGGTATCTCTGTGGAGAAATTTTGTTTTATTGGAGATAGCTAAAGCAATTACAGCTGACAAAACAATGTAATTGATGACTGAGTACAGTCTGTGTAGTATAACACTGCTCATTGATTTTTGTATAATTTTTAACTTTTTTTTTTTTTTTTTTTTTTTTTTTTACAACTTAGAACCGCCTTCTGTGTTAAAAGATCTACNTTTTTTGCTACAGACTACACTTCTGTGTAAAGGTAAGCTTTAAATAAAATGTAATTGGAGACCTGGACATTGTTTAGTTTTGATTTCAAATCTGTGGTGCATAGACTGTGTCTGTGAGATGTCAGCACATAGTTCACAAAACACATCAGAAAACTCATTTTAGAAGCATAGATACAAATTCCCACATGCAATCAAGGCTACAAATGAAAGAATATTAAAGTAACAAAGAGACTAAAAATTTAGCATAATTTTTATTTGTCTGTAGAAGAGGAGCAGGGTGGAAACATTACACAAGACAGCCTGTGGACTTCTTCAATATGATCATGTTTGCTTTTTTACTTCTAATACTCTTTGCATGGAAAGTTACCTACACTTGTTTCCTCTGGAACAGAAAGAAAAGAGACTATTTAAATCAAGCACTCAGATTAAATTGATTCAGATTTATCTTGAGATTGACATTCACATATACATAACAAAATAAAACCCAAGTGAAATATCACTGTGTCCCTATCACCAAACTTTAGTCTGTGCTATGTCCTAAGCAACGTACTATATAAGCAAACACTGTAAAAATTTTAAATTTCAGTATCACTGTGGTCCATTAAAGCTGTAAAAGAAAAATAAATACCCTATATTTCTATTATATATTTCTATTTCCCAGAAGCTTTTCAGTACCATCATCAGATGGCAGAAGCACCACTGAGATAACAGTTAATCCTTCTCCTATTCACCTTTTTTCCTTCTAAGTTGTCCAGTGGTTTCTTGTCAGAAAAATAAACGGATGGAGTGCTTTTGAGAAGGGGCTCAGAAAGCATGGCTTGTGCAGTTAAGAGGGTTTCTTTCAGTCTTTATGATTTCATGGAAGGAGGAATATATAATTCCCTCAGGCTTGTCTGGTTTTGACAGGGATATGTTCTCCCTTACGCTTTCTCTGGCTCACCACTTTCCTGTGTTTGTCTCATATCTTCTGAATATGCAGAATGTCGAGCACATACACAGTGTACTCTAACTGCCTTTTTCATGTAGGCAGCAGACCTCAGAAATATTTTTAAAGCTAGTTTTACCTCTTTCTATTAACTGTTTTAACCAGACTCTTTCCCATCATTTTAGTTTCAGAGTTTAATAATAATTAGAATTCTGGTTTAAGTGTCTAAAGAGATTTGTTCTATATGAGTTAGCCAGGTTAAAAATATTATTTTCAGCTTAATTAAGCTCAAAAAGTCGCTGTAGGAACAGAAAAGTCATTGAAGATATCTTTTTCTTAACAGTCTAAAAAAAGATTTTAAGTTTCTGCAATTCATAAAACTAAAAATGACTGCATAAATATTTCTACATTATTATGAATATTTCTTCAACTATTAAGATGCTCTTTTCTTCAAAACACTTGTGAAGAATTAGCTGCAGCACTGTATAGGACTGTTTTGTGCTGCACTTAAGACACATTATTACTGAAATTATAAGGGTGTTAGGCAAACAAGGCCAAAATTGTACAAGGGATATATGAGATTTGCAGCTAGAAGTTTCAAAGAGAAGCTGCTAATACCCAGTTTTGAAGATATGGCCACATTTTGCATCCTTTCCTGGAAACATCAGCTAGACCAAAGCAACCGACATCTTTTCCAGTCTTTGCTTTTTCCCAGAAAACCTTAGTATATGAATGCAAAAGGTATTTTTCAGCAATAATTTCCTAGATGCTGAAACTGAGAATTTTCTGAGGAATGAATAGAAGAAAGTCAGCTTTTATGATATGGTTATGGCTCTGGTAACACACCCATGCTTACCCCTTCTCTTCTAAAGATAATATCTTTTCACTCTCTCAAAATCAGATCTCAGTAAACCAGGAATATCTTACAAAAAGTTCCTCTCCTGAAAAAAAAATCACGTAAGTTTCTTGTACAAGGGCCCTTGTTCTTTGAGAATGAACTCTTTTTTTCTGTCTGTGTCTCAAGTATGTGGTTCCCTGTTCTAAAATAAACTGTATGAAGGGTATGTACAAAATGCAACTCCTACCCAATGCTGTGGAAAATCAACATAAACAGTGATCAATGTACAGATGCATTTTCTACAATAAAATAGAAATCCAAAGTAGAATACAAATGTTAAAAGAATATTTTCAGGCTGTTGAAAAGCGTGTCTGTTTTGTGGTTAGGGATGCAATCTTCATTGGGGTCTGAATGATCTTTTGGGTAATGGAAAGCAGAAACATCCATGTTTTCCTCAATTAAAAAAAACATTTATTAAAAAAAAGAATCAACTTCTTCCCTCTCTTAGATCCTGACAGCACCATAAGCACATGTTATCTCTCTGTCTTCTTCATCATATGTATCATGCACAAAGTAAAAATTATTTGTCTTTCAGGATTCTGCAAAGATGCAGCCTAATTTGTAAAGATTTGACAGTACAAGCTATAAGAGCTTTAGTACAACTATTCTCACATCAATAATTAAGTTTTCTCTTCACAAATTTTTCTTATCTACAAAGGTATCAATGCTTTCAAAGACAAAAATAAAGAATGCATGTCATGGCTTTTGTTCTCTAATGAGATTTCAGGCAATCAAATAAAATGTTAGAGATTCCTGGATCCTTTGGAAGGCTATACTTATACAGCCAAACTCTGGTTGATATTTTCCATGATTGGAATTAGACTGTAAATGGAAAAATAATACTGCATAGTTGAAAATAATGTAAACATTATTACATCTTTCTCAAAATTGTATAGCTTTTATTTTTTTAAATTTATTTGAGAATGAAGACAAATGAGAAAATCCATCAAATCTGCAACTCTACTTTACTCAGATTACCTTCATCTTTCTCTCTTTCTCTATGTGTTCCCTGAGAGAATAATGAGCCCCAGTAATTTGCTGAGGCATCGCTTCTGTCTATTTATGTTAGGTCATCCAGTTGGGGAAAAAAACAATATCTTCTAATTATCATTGTGGCATCTGAGTGCGTAAGTAGGTGAATGATTACAAACATCAAAACATGATTTGCGAATAATGAATTCCCTAAATGAACATTTGTAGCAAACTGTTTTCAAAAAATGAGCTGAAATTTGTTTGCACAAGTGTGTCAAACAAGTCTGAACTGCAAACACATTCATAACAATCATTCAGCTTTATGACAATTTTTAAGAAAAACATTAGATTAGGATAGAATAGAATAGAATAGAATAGAATAGAATAGAATAATAGGAGATACGAACACCCAGTCCAATTGCCTGATCATTTCAGGGCTGACAAAAAGTTATTAAGGGCATTATTCAAATGCCTCTGTTGTGGGTTGGAGAATGGAAATCGTTCCTCCCCTTCCCCCTTCTCGGCTTGGCGAGGGCCCCGGTCCCGTTTGGGGCCCTGCGGGCCGGAGCGGGGCCCGCCCCGGTGCAGCCTGGCGGGCACGCCTGACGAGCGGCATCCGGTGGGCTCTTGCTGGCCCGTGGGGGTCCGGAGGAGAGGGTGTGGGCCTCAAGTCGGGGCGGCCCGAGCCGCGGCTCTCCTCTCGGGCACAGCGCCGGGTTACCGAGGGAAACCTCGGGCCCCGAGCAGGAGGCTGTGGTGGCGGCGGTGGATTTTGGGTGTGCCCCCGCGGGCGGACGCTCCCCCAAAGGCGGCAGCCGGGGGAAGCACCCCCCACCGGGCCATGCAGGTCGTTTCCCTCGCCCCAGGGCCAGGTGCCTGGTGGTCCGTGCCTTCATGGCGCCAGGGGCTCCCTTCTCTGGGCGTCGAGCCCCGGGGTGGGAGCCGAAGGGGCCATGGAGGTGGGGCAGAGGTTTGAAGACTCGGGCAGCTCGATGGCACCCGCCGTGGTGGCGGGCGGCCGCCGGGCGGCGGCGGTGCACGGTGCCTTTCAGGGGGTGGGGAGCTGCTCCTGCTGATCACCTGCGCTGGTGGCCGTCGTGGCCGCCACCCACGCTCTGCTTGTCCCACGCAGGCGGCCGCGCCAGGGAGGGGTCCCACTGCCCGCCCCTCTCCGTGGTCCGGTCTCGGCGGGGGGAGTGCGGCATGCGAGTTTGGCCGCCGGGCTGGCCCGCCTGTGCCTCCTCGACTCAAGGGAGACCTCAGCGGCAGAGGGCGCGTGCCCTCCACCCCTTCCCCCCAGCGGGTGCGGCCGCCGGGCCCGCCGCGCTCCTCCTTCCTCCCTCGCTACCCACCGGCACTGGCCGCTAGGCCCATGTGCCCGCCCACCCAGGTGAGCGCGGGCAGCACAGGCTGAGTGGCAGCGGTGTCGCTCAGCGCGTGTGTCCCTCAGAGACGGTCCGCCGGAGAGCGGCCGCTGCCGACTGCAGCGTCCCCATCTTGGGGCCTGCCTGCTGCTTCCCTGTCACCCAGGAGCCGCGGCACTGGCACCCATGCACTGGCGGCAGGACGGCGGTGGCCATGGCAGCGGTGGTGGTGGCGACCGCTGTGGCGGTGCGGCGANTCTGGGCGTCGAGCCCCGGGGTGGGAGCCGAAGGGGCCATGGAGGTGGGGCAGAGGTTTGAAGACTCGGGCAGCTCGATGGCACCCGCCGTGGTGGCGGGCGGCCGCCGGGCGGCGGCGGTGCACGGTGCCTTTCAGGGGGTGGGGAGCTGCTCCTG
>VYZS01070716.1:2753-16779 GCA_013400695.1 Neodrepanis coruscans | reverse complement strand
CTGGGCGAAGCCGCCGTTCCGTCCCTGCCACTGTCCTGCCGCTGCTGCCGCCGCTCGCAGCTCCAGCAGCTCCCCGGGGCTCCCCGCCGCATGCCTCGGCTGTGGGTACAGTCCGCCTGGCTTCGCGCTCCAGCCCCGCCTCGGCTCGGAGCGGGGCCATGGCCGACTCCAGCCCGGGACCAGGATCACGCCTCCCGCAGTGATTCTGGACGGCGCGAGCACCGCCCGTACTGGCAAGCTCGCACTGTGCTGGCCAGCAATGCTGGGGTCGCACAGCGCCGAGACTCTGCATCGGACTGGAGCCGCACCTCCCAGCAGCAGTGCCCACTATCCGCGCTGCCGGAGATGGCGGGGGGGAAGGGCAACCGAAAAAAACCATGCGGGCATGGGAGCGGGCGGCCCCGGAGCAGAAAGCAGTCGCCAGGGCCGCCAGCGCAAGGCAAAGTCGCCGTACCATGGCTTGATCGTTTTTAACTTTCATTTTTTAGCCCCACGACACTTTTGTTATTAATATTGTTGCTGTTACTGTTCTTTTTCTTATCTCATTGCTCTTTCCAGTAAATTGCTGTGATATCAGCCTGTCATCTTTGCCTTTTATGTCTCCAGTTGGAGGGCAACAGGGAGGGAGAAGTGAGAGGCAATGTGGTTTTAGTGGGCGTACTAAAGAATAAATATGTAGTTCTGAAAATATAAATATTTACAGACTTGAGAGTACAATAATGCAAGGACATGATGTCATACAGGATTTGGATATTGCCTCTTCCTTTGAGAGATGCCTATCAGATTTTTTTTTGTTGTTGTTTTTAAATAAGTAAAAGTTTACATTTCAAAAACAGTTGAAATAACCATTTAAACAACAAACCAAGTTGAGTAGTCTAACTGTACATCACAGGCCATTTTTTCCAATAGAATAGAATAGAATAGAATAGAATAGAATAGAATAGAATAGAATAGAATAGAATAGAATAGAATAGAATAGAATAGAATAGAATAGAATAGAATAGAATAGAATGTTTCAGTTGAAAGGGACCTATAGAAATCATCTAGTCCAATTGTCTGAGCAACTCAGGATTGAATAAATCAAAGCATGTTGTTAACAGGCATTGTCCATATGCCTCTTAAAAACTGACAGCCTCAGGACATTGATCATCTCTCTAGGAATCCTGTTCTGTCCTGTTATCACCCTCTTGATAAAGAAATGCTTCTTAATCTTCAACCTAAAACTTCCCTGGCAAAACTTTGAAATATTCCTNGATATTGCCTCTTCCTTTGAGAGATGCCTATCAGATTTTTTTTTGTTGTTGTTTTTAAATAAGTAAAAGTTTACATTTCAAAAACAGTTGAAATAACCATTTAAACAACAAACCAAGTTGAGTAGTCTAACTGTACATCACAGGCCATTTTTTCCAATAGAATAGAATAGAATAGAATAGAATAGAATAGAATAGAATAGAATAGAATAGAATAGAATAGAATAGAATGTTTCAGTTGAAAGGGACCTATAGAAATCATCTAGTCCAATTCTCTGAGCAACTCAGGATTGAATAAATCAAAGCATGTTGTTAACGGGCATTGTCCATATGCCTCTTAAAAACTGACAGCCTCAGGACATTGATCATCTCTCTAGGAATCCTGTTCTGTCCTGTTATCACCCTCTTGATAAAGAAATGCTTCTTAATCTTCAACCTAAAACTTCCCTGGCAAAACTTTGAAATATTCCTACACATCCTATCACTGAATCTCAGGAAGGAGAGCTCAGCATTTCTCTTCCTCTCCTCAGGAAGCTGCAGAGAGCAATGGGGTCTTCCCTCAGCCTCCTTTTCTTCAAACCAGACAAGCCAAAGTCCCCGTCTGCTCCTCATGCATGTCTTCTAGTTCTGTCACCAGCCTTGTTGCCCTCCTTTGGATGCATTTGAGTATGTTAATAGGGTGTTTGCTCACCTTTTGTGTCATATCTCTCTAACTTTGGCAGCTACATTTAGCTGTTTGCAAAATAAGAGTATTTGTATATATGTAATCAGTTATTCTAGAAGCAGATCATTAAGTGATTTAGCTGAAAGAAGAGTTGCAACACTAGATAGCTGTTCTTTCACAAATGTAGTACTTTTAGGAACTTTGTCACAAAGACTTAAATCGTCAGTTTTGCAGTCTGCTGGCTAGACTTGAATCATCCAAATAATTTTTACACACTTGGCTGAGTTCAAAAAGCATGTATACTGCTCTAAGTTGATTGACTAACAGTAGTTTCTCTTGGTTTAAGGTTGCATAAGAAAGAAACAAATCAGTTGGACAGCGGTGACTGTGCAGCCAAGGACAGCCTACTAAAGGAGGAACCCCTGCCTCTAAGCCAAAAGGTATAAGGTGGCTCCTAACTGTGCTTACTCTTTTCTTGAGCAAAGTGGATAACATACTACGCATGTGGTCTACACTGTCCTCTAGGTATGCTATAGCACTCCTATGGTTATTTTGTGAATGTGTGACTTTTTTTACAAAAATATCTTAAAAAAGACTAAACCAGTGGGGTGTTTTGCTTTTTGAACTCAGTCAAGTGTGTAAGAACTATTTGGATGATTCAAGTCTAGACAGCAGCCTGAAAAACTAATGATTTAAGTCTTTGTGACAAAGTTCCTAGAAATGTTTGAGAAGGTGAGCCTTGTCCAGGTTGAAAGTAGACACTGCCCATAATCAGTTTCATCTTCTCACTGTCTTTTCAGGAATGATGTCAGGGTTAAATCATACCGGGAACCACGTGCAGCTTGATTCTGGGGGAATTATTTGGATCACTCCAAAAGAAAGCCTGAGAACAAGCTTGGACAGTGAGACAACAAGAGGATGAATAATAGAAGCAAACCACGGAGGTAAACTATTTACCACATAAGACTTAGTACTGGCAAAAGCATGTAATGTAAAGAAAAGTCCTCTTACCTAAAGTCCAGTTTCATCAGCAGAGGTTTGTACAGCTGGTTATTAAGGATTGCACAGGAAAAAGTAATATAAACTTGCAAAATACAGAATCAGAAGATGCACTCATTTTCATTTGACATCAAAAAAGTCTGCTGAACAAATATTTTTGTAATGTATAATTATGAGTAATTTAAAAGCAAGAAATCTGAAAAGATATTGCCAATGATTCTAGCTGACCTGTTTTTTTCCCCAGGCAAGTAATCAGATTTTGGTAATGGTTTTAAATTTCATGCTTACATGTTACAAATGCTTTTAAATATTTTAAATCTGTACCTGGTTTATATTCAGATTGTGTCTCTGTAATTTAAATCTGGTACACTAATGAGGAAAATATTAAGCAAAATAATGAAAACAAGTTCATGGAATAAAACTGATTAAAGTGAAAATGCAACCTAGCTATATAAAATAGTGCTAATAGTAATAGCTGAAACAAGGATATTTAAGATCTAAGGATCTCGCATTCTTTTTTCATGATCTAATAGAATCTACTATTACAGCACTATTGTTTTGCTATAAGGCCTCTGAGTAAATGGAAAATATTCTTTTCAAAGAACTTTCTTCAGAGACTTAATAAGCTCTTTTAGCTGAAAAGACATCTGATAAAAGTTACAAAATTCTAGTGATAAGTCAAAGTTACCTCTTCCAAAAAATTTCTCTCCTCACTCATTTCTTCCCTGAGTAACTGTAAATCCATTACATTCACATTTGTGTACTGCATGGTAAGAAATTTGGAACTGTTGTATGTTGAAGAACCAGTATTTGGCACTTACACATGTAGCTGAAATACTGTTTCTTCCTGCATGATTTGGGTGTGCTTTTCATCAGCAAGAATTTGTGTTTGTAGTGTGAAATTTCATTACTTGATACTGGAATCACCTAATGCAATAGCTGCACTACAAAAAGGCTCACAACTAATTCATTGCAGCACGCCCAAGCCTCCCCCACCCTGATGTATGAAGGCATGATGCTTCTGTAAAAGAATGCTGGACAGGCCTTCCACCAGAATACAGTTCTCTGGGATGAAATACGGAAGAAGCTCGTTTTTTTTGTAGACTTCAGGTTCCCCTAACCTCTTGATCTTTTGTATGTCTCTATTTATTTGGCTTGACAGACCACATGCCAACGTGCAGCCCAGAATTCCTCACCCACATGATTTATTGTTTACAGCTGTTTAAGTATTTCAGACATGGCAGCTGCTTTTCAGATGTCCCCAAATTAGAATGAAAGTCTTAGATAGAGGTCTTAATGCAAACCTGCATGCTTGCAGAAAGAAAGAGGAAAGGCTGATGAAAAAATCATCTGAATTCTGGTCTAAAAGCTCCCAATTGATCCTAGCCTTAAAGGCAAAGGAAAATGTTTGGTTTATTTCATAAGCTCATTAGGTGTAGGAGAGCCTATTTGGCATTTGCTATTGACCAGGCCTCCGCAAAAAGTGATCACTGGCAGTATGTTCAATAAGAGATCAATAACAAGCGTGTGATTGGATTAGCTACTTGATCAATGCTTTGTGCTAATATATTAACAAGCAAATTACCAGGCAGCCCATAAGAGCAGAGTGCTGACTATAATTCTATTACAAACTATCATGATCTAATGACCCTTGAAGTGCAAAAGGTTATTTATACAGTAAAAGGCCTAAAAGTAATTTGAGTGATGCTGCATTATTTCAGAACAAAACTCTTTTTCTCCATTAGCTAGCATTCAATCACATGTTTAAAATAGGCCTGGGTATTTTGTATTCTTCTAAAATTTTCAGAGCAGTTTTAACCCTACTGCTGAGATGGAATGATTGACAGTATTTCAGTGGGCAATTAAGGATGGCGATGCTTTCATGAGAGATGGGAAATAACTAGAGAGCAGAGCAGGTAGCTCCAGGAAAGCATTACAAAGCCATGCCACATCACTGAAGAAATTACTTAAAGACACCTAAGTTGCAGATAGAACTGTTACTTAAACTTAAATCTGAAAATTCTGTATGCAATTTAAAAGTAATACATAAGGCACTATAAAAACAAAACTCATGCTTCTTGAAAAGTATTTGTTGATTAAATTTATCTGCCACAAAACCATAATAAAGCATCTGTTGCTGGAAGTTAAGTTTGCTTGGGTTTTTAGCACACACACTGTACCTTTTAGATTTCTGTAAAGAGCAGATAGGCATATTTAAAATCAAGATCACTGTTGGTCTTGAAACAAGGGGACAAGCTTGTTTTCTGAATTCCGTCCTCACAGTTAAAAGGAAAATTAGGAAAAATAATTGTAACCTCCATAAACATTTCTTTTGACTTTCTGATTAATTCTCCTCTTTCCATTAATAATGCAAAACAATAACTGGTTTAATATAACTGGTTCTTTATAGGCATTATCCCTGAAATATAGCAGGAGGAAGCCAGATAAACATGCAAGCATTCAATGAAATAAGCAGTTTCAAAGTTCTAGACTGCATCTTTATCTGGACAGACATTTCATCTGCAAATTCAGATTTCCAAGGCTTTGTTGTTGCCTTCCCCCTTCCCTCTGCCTTTTCTCCTTTCTGAGGGGAGGCTGAAATGATGGCAGTGAGATGTTATTGGGGGGTGTTGAGGGGCTCTGGCAGGGCTCAGGGGCCAAGAGGCGCACAAGCCTCAGCCGCCAGCAAGGGGCAAGCCCTGGCCCAGACTTCCCGCAGGTTGCAGGATCCCTGTACGGGCTGACAGCAGCCAGCCACAGCTGACAAAACAAGCTCATAGGCTGCTACCCTCAGGGTCCTGGGAAGAGGAAGGACTGTCAATCAATGCACACACACATACAGTGGGAAACATGATCTCAGATGGAGCAACTGAGGGTTTTGATGGGCACTTGTCAGTTCTTTCTGGCTTCCCAGGATAGTGGACACCACCATGCAGGTTACCTGCAGCATCAACGTGAGCTGGTTCTCTGTGATTCCGTTCACATAGACAGAAGCAGGGTGTTTGTATATTTTATTTCACTCTGTGTCTTTTGGTATTTTTTATATTTTTATTTGACAGAAGGAGATTCCCATAAATGTCAGATGATGAAAGAGGTCTCCAAAAATTATGATTTTTAAACCATGTGCAATTCATTTCACTTCTTCCTTTTCTTTTCTTTCCTATTTTGGAATTCGAAAGGGACCATCTGAAAGTGAATGTTTTCACAGCAACCAATAACTTACAAAAAATTTTAAGTCATCCTTTTCTTTTTCAAAGACACATGTCAGGACTTGACAGGCATTTTAAAGCAGGTTTGGAGGAATTAAAATTTAGATATATTTTCTTATTTCAGCTATAGGTCTTACTTATTTACCTTGAAAATGTATAGGCCCAAAACAGTACAATAAAATTTTCTGTGACAGAGAAGCAGTTAATGGGTCTTTGAGTTATCTGGTCACTTAGCATAATTTCAGTTCATTTATTATTTTATATCTCCATGAGGAAATTACTCAAAGGAATACTTTGTCATCCACATCCCTAACCAAGTATATCTAAAATTTTGCTTTACAGTTTTGCACCTGAATTTGAAGCGGAGGATAGCAAAGAAGTTAAAGTATGGCCATAATTTCAAAATATTAATTAAGGTTATTGCTCCTTAGGTAAAAAAATGTATATACACTCCTATCACTTGCAGTATGAGGGAAGGAAAGTGGTTACATCTAGCTTGTAGTTTAGCTAATCCCTACCTATTTTCTAACCTAAACTTAGGATCTAAAACTCCTCCTTTTTTTTTTTTTTTTTTTGTTTTCTTTTTCAGGAAAGAACTATAGACACTTTAAATTACTTTTGATTGTGTGTGAGTGTAATTTCTCACAGTCATTCTGATTACTACACTTGATAAAATCAATTTTCAGTTTTCCACAAATTCCCAAAATTCCCAAATTTTGAGTTTTCCACAGTTATGATAGACTAAGAAGTCTGGTAGTTTGTAGTGTTATTCTCTTTATGCAGCTTGAAACATATCCTGGCATCTTAAATAAAATATTAACTGCTTTTCTTTTTTGAAAATTCCCTCTCCCAGACTTCACAGGCAATAGGTTCTCTTCCAACAATAATAGTGAAAAGGAAAATTGTGGCTCCTGGTTGAGATAAGGTTTGCCAAGAGTGGATTAAAAGCATTTTTAACAACTTATAAATCATCACCAACTGCAGACCAATACAGTTATGTCACAAACTGCAATATAAAACAAAGCCATAAAGCGGAGTTAATCATTATGTCTTCGGTAGAGAATAATGCTTCTTTACTAAACAGCAAAATCCCGTTTAATTCTTAAGCTTCCGTAACTCATCCACAGGTTTATCAAATGCTTAAATTGAGCCATTAGATAAAATCCTACATCTTAGCAAGGTTCCATAAAGCTATTAGCTCCTCTTGTGAAGCTGTAAGTTAATACTGCTAGGACCAACTGCTAGAGATGTTTCTTCCTAGAAAAACTTCTGTAGTGAGGGTTGTCTGATTAAATCTTTAAAGAAAAAGTGTTACTTCCTACTCCATGATTTGCAATGGCTGGTTGGTGAGCCTGAGCATGGAGAGATCGAAGAGTGGGCAGCTGTTATGGGAGAGAGGGAGAGGGAGAAAAAACAGTTTGACAATTTTTTAACTGTGCCAGGCTGAAAGTAGTGTATGAGAGACTTGAAAGATTAGTAATATACTACTAGGCCATTTCAGCAATATAACTAAACAGATAGGTTAAAACAGAAATTGAATTGAAACCTTGTGACTGGTTTATACATTTACTTTCACAGTGACAGACTTTGAAGCACAATCTATCATGCCTCAGACAACTGGACAGATAAAATTGTGGAGTTCCAAGCACATACTTTTCAAGCCCATAACTCCACTTTAGCACCATGGCCTTGTTCTGTATCTAGAGTGACAATAAATATCTCAGGATGGGCATATCTTCTTCTTTCTAAGAGCATAAACAGCCACTTGTGCCCTGGGAAACTGTGGAAGAAGTTCTGTCCTCTTCTGATGGGAAATAAAAGATTCATGTTTATCTCAACATCTTAGATGACAAGGTTGAGAGCTTTCTTCTTTTCTCCCCCTGACACCATGTCATTCCTCACTGCAATGGTATTACTTTCTAGGCTACACAAGAAAGCAGTCTTGAGAGTAAAATCTTACTGAGCTGCAGGAGATAGCTTGCTTCTCATAGAATTTCTTTCTAGGATTGCTTTAAAACCCAGACAGGCAGCCCTGAGTTGGTTATGGATGACTCTAATTTCATCCCTTCCTTTAAAAAATTTGTGGGGTGAAAAGATTAGATTTCATTTGAAATGAAAACTGAGATTGAGATATAACAATATGAAGTCAGGAATTTAGTCTATAGGCTAGGCATAAAGTACCTATGCTTTAACCAGACCTACCTCTAAGCCTAGTTTTATGACCATTTTATCCTTTGATAAAAGGATAAAAGTGTCTTTGATGACACTATTTCATTGTTTCATTCACACCAAGGGTTGATTTACACTTAAAAACGTTAACTGTTAGCACTGAGAATCAGTAATACTGAAATTGAACAAGAGTGGATAGTTTATTTACATGTGTTGGTAACTTACTTGGGTGATTGATATATTTGCTTCCTGAAAAGGGGACATGACAAAGGCAACATTTCCACACCCTTTTCCTCCAATAAGAAAGCAATATAGGCTTCTTTGTAGACAAGGTGGATTGATGATCTGGCAGTATGGTAACTCAGCTGCTTCAAGAGGTGTGCTCTGCCTGGGACTCTTCTTTACTCAACAGCATAGTTCAAAAAGGCAGGTTTGGAACAACAGCTTCAACAACAGTTTTCCCAGATCAACTATGTAAGGAGGAGGGGCACTCCTGTTTCTTGGCTCCTTCCCTGCAGAGCACCCTCAGGGAAAACGAAACCCCTCTGCAAGAAAAGGGGATCAAGTTAACTATGTTAAGGGATTTGCATGGGCCACTGGGATTGAACTTCTTTGTTGTAGCTATACAATATTAAAAATATTTCTAGATAAATATTTCACATGTGTTGTGGGTAGGAAAAGGGGAAAAATAAATAACTCTTAGCATAGAATTTCTGTTGTTTTTTTTTTTACTGTCTGTAATACTGTGTGCAACTTCTAAAAATCATAGTAAAACTGACTATACACATACTCAAAGTTAGAAAAATGAGTATTCTGTGTGTGGCAGTGATGAGCTGGCATTTTTCACAGAATCACAGAATATGTTGAGTTGGAAAGGACCCTCAAGGATCACTCCTGGCCCTGCGCAGGACCATCCCTAAGAATCACACCATGTGCCAGAGAGGTGAAGAACCTTTTTCTAATATCCACCTAAACTTCCCCTAACATAATTTCAGGACATTCTCCCAGGTCCTGTCACTGATCACCACAGAGAAAAGATCAGTGTCTACCCCTTCTCTTCCCCTCATAAAGAAGTTGTAGACTGCAATGAGGTCTCCCTTCAGTCTCCTCTTCTCCAAGCTGAACAGACCCAGCTGCTCCTCATACAACTTCCCTTCCAGGCCCTTCACCATCTTCATTGTCCTCCTTTGGACACTCTCTAATAGCTTACTATCTTTCTTACACTGTGGTGTCTAAAACTACACACAATATTCAAGGTGAGGCTGCATCAGTGCAGAGCAGAGCAGGACAGTCACTTCACTCAACCAACTGGCGATGCTTCTCCTGGTGCCCCCCAGGACACAGTTGGCCCTCCTGGCTGCCAGGGCCCTGCTCACTCATATTCAACTTACCATCAACCAGGACCCCCAGGTCTCTTTCAGTGGCACTGCTTTCCAACATCTCATTCCCCAGTCTGTGTGTACACTCAGGGTTGCCCCAGCACAGGTGCAGAGTCCGGCACTTACCCTTGAACTTCATTGATTGCCTGGTCCTCTAATTTGTTGAGATCTCACTGCAAGGCCTCCCTGCCTTTGAGGGAGCCAGCAGCTTCTCTCAGTTTTGTGTTATCTGCAACCGTNAAAAGGGGATCAAGTTAACTATGTTAAGGGATTTGCATGGGCCACTGGGATTGAACTTCTTTGTTGTAGCTATACAATATTAAAAATATTTCTAGATAAATATTTCACATGTGTTGTGGGTAGGAAAAGGGGAAAAATAAATAACTCTTAGCATAGAATTTTTGTTGTTTTTTTTTTTTACTGTCTGTAATACTGTGTGCAACTTCTAAAAATCATAGTAAAACTGACTATACACATACTCAAAGTTAGAAAAATGAGTATTCTGTGTGTGGCAGTGATGAGCTGGCATTTTTCACAGAATCACAGAATATGTTGAGTTGGAAAGGACCCTCAAGGATCACTCCTGGCCCTGCGCAGGACCATCCCTAAGAATCACACCATGTGCCAGAGAGGTGAAGAACCTTTTTCTAATATCCACCTAAACTTCCCCTAACATAATTTCAGGACATTCTCCCAGGTCCTGTCACTGATCACCACAGAGAAAAGATCAGTGTCTACCCCTTCTCTTCCCCTCATAAAGAAGTTGTAGACTGCAATGAGGTCTCCCTTCAGTCTCCTCTTCTCCAAGCTGAACAGACCCAGCTGCTCCTCATACAACTTCCCTTCCAGGCCCTTCACCATCTTCATTGTCCTCCTTTGGACACTCTCTAATAGCTTACTATCTTTCTTACACTGTGGTGTCTAAAACTACACACAATATTCAAGGTGAGGCTGCATCAGTGCAGAGCAGAGCAGGACAATCACTTCACTCAACCAACTGGCGATGCTTCTCCTGGTGCCCCCCAGGACACAGTTGGCCCTCCTGGCTGCCAGGGCCCTGCTCACTCATATTCAACTTACCATCAACCAGGACCCCCAGGTCTCTTTCAGTGGCACTGCTTTCCAACATCTCATTCCCCAGTCTGTGTGTACACTCAGGGTTGCCCCAGCACAGGTGCAGAGTCCGGCACTTACCCTTGAACTTCATTGATTGCCTGGTCCTCTAATTTGTTGAGATCTCACTGCAAGGCCTCCCTGCCTTTGAGGGAGCCAGCAGCTTCTCTCAGTTTTGTGTTATCTGCAAACGTGCTTAGCATTCCTTCCAGTCCTGCATCCAAGTAATTAATGAAGACGTTGAAGAGCACAGGGCCTAAGATGGAGCCACTTGTGACCAGCTGCCAATTGGATGTAACTCCATTTCATTTCTTTTGGCACAGCCAATGAGCCAGTTTTTACTCAGAGAACAGTGCACCCCTCCAAACCATGAGAAGGCAGTTTCTCTGGAAGATGTTATAGGAAACAATGTCAAAGACTTGATTAAAGTCTACAGAGATGACATGCAAAGACATTTCCTCATCCACTCAGTGCATCACCTTGTCATGGAAGAAGATAAGGTCAGTCAAACAGGACCTGCCTTTCATAAACCCATGCTTGCTGGGCACAGATACCTTCATTGAAGTGTTTTGTGATGAACAACATCTTCGTAAATTACATGAATGCAGGACTGGAAGCTGAATATGAATCAGTAGTGCTCAGCACTGGGGCCAGTTTAATATCTTTATCAATGACCAGGACAAGAAGATTGAGTGCTCTTTCAGTCAGTTTGCAGATTACACAAAGTTGGTTGTGTGTGTTTATCTACTAGAGTAGAAGGGCTCTACAGAGGGATATGGATAGGCTAAATTGATAGGTTGTTAATGTCAGGTTTTGAGGATCAAGAAGGTAAAGTCCCAGGTCCTGTCCTTGGGTAACAACAACCCCATGCAGTGCTACAGGTTTGGGGAAGAATGTCCAGAAAGCTGCCCAAAGGAAAAAGACCTGGAGGTTCTGGTTGACAGCCAGCTGAACACGAGCCAGCAGTGTGCCCAGGTGGCCAAAAAGGCCAAAGAGTTCCTACTAGTAATAGAAATAGTGTGATCAGCAGGACCAGGGAAGTGATAGTGTCTCTGTACTCTATACTGTTGAGGCTGCACCCCAAAACCTCTGTTCAGTTTTGGGCCCCTCACTGCAAGAAAGGCACATGAGCATGTCCAGAGAAGGGCAAATGGAACTAGTAAAAGGTCTGGAACACAAGTCTTATGAGGAGCAGCTGAAGGAGCTAGAGTTGTCTAGCCTGGAGAAAAGGAGGCCTCAGGGGACCTTATAATTTTCTACAACTACCTGAAAGGAAGTTGTAGTGTGGCAGAGGTCAGCCTCTTCCAAGTAGCAAGCCATAGGATGAGAGGAAATGTCCTCAAGTTGTACCAAGGGAAGTTTAGATTAAATATTAGGAAACATTTCTTTACTGAAAGTGTGATCAGACATTAGAACAGGCTGTCCAGGGAAGTGGAGGAATCATCATTCCTGGAGATGTTCAAAAGATGTTTAGGTGTGGCACTTAAGGATATGGTTTAGTGGTGGACTTGGCAGTGCTGGGTTAACAGTTAGACCTGACGATCTTAAAAGTCTTTTTTTAATCTAAATGATTCTCTTATTCTATATACGTAGTCTAAGGAGTACACATCTGCAAAAGCACAAGTACAATAGCATGGGTATTTTTGAGAGTCAGTGGTATTTCTTATTAGTACTTCATTAAAAAATAAATTTAATGGAATTAGTAAACATCAAAGCATGCAGAATATCCTCGCACATATATCAACATACCAAACAGCTTTCCAATGTTGTTAAAAGCAGGGGAAAAAAAACATTGCATAGATTTACCAACTCTATACACTTCAAAACAGCTCACTTAAACTCCCACATCCCTTTGATCAAATACCTGGAAAATACGCCTTAATGCATTGACAGTCTGGAATAATCATGCTTTGGTCATTCTAATGCATAGTTAAATGTTAAAAATCACATACAGATTTTTGAGATAAAAAAACTTTCCTCTGGTTTGTTTTTGTTTGTTTTTTTTTTTTTTCTGTTGGCATTACATTGTGCTAAGATAAAAGTTTGGTTGCAAAAGTTTGCAGATTTGTAGAAAATGTTTTCCCACTAAACATTTAGAAATTATTTTGCTGGTGATGCGGTCACTCCATTTTGGTCAACATTACATCAAGGTTTTCTTGAGGAACCTAGATGTACAACTACGTATACAAGCCTTTCATTCAGACCTCTATCTCTTTCTTTCTCTCTGGCATGATGTAACCTACAAAAACTTGTTATGATTGTGTGAAAGAAGTAGTTGTTTAATAATGGAAAACAAAGTCCTAGAGTCCTTGCACATCCCAAACTGTCCTTACTTCATGGGAATATTAAAATGTCATAGGAAAATTATAATATCACAATGACAATAAAACATTTTTCACTGTACCTTAGTAATCTCACTGCACATCTGTAATAGCAGCAATTATTATTAGCTCCATTTCTTATGCAGAAAAACAGACATTGAACATCTGTGCAATTTGTTCAAAGACTTGCCTCAGCTACATGGAAAAGCAATGAAGAACATCCAAATCTATCGTTAACCACATGACAATCCTGCCAGACTTAAAAAAGACATATTGAATTCTATTTAATCACCTCTTGGAGAATGATAAAACACTCACCATTAAACTTTGATGAAATAGATAGTATCAAAGTATTCATGATTGGTCAGTAATATTACTTTATAATTAACTAATTATGTTATAGAGATGGAATCGTCTCTCCATCTGCTATATAGATTTCTCTATCATGCCTGTGTTTCTTCGCTAAGCCATTTCTGTGTGGATGTCATTTTAAAGAATTTGGTATTCTGCGTAATAAACAACTAGTTGGTATCTCTCAGACATTCATTCATGTTAACCTTTTGTTATAAAATATTGAATACCATTATATATTGTCTTAAATCTTACAGTAAATCATTGAACTATTCTCATTATTCCCAGTAGATAAATTGATTAAAAAATTTGTTCTGAGCATATATAGTCATCCTGCACACTTTCCAGCGATCCTTGATGGAGCCTGTATTTGTATGAACAAAAGTTTTATACACTAATCATTTTTATAGGTCTTTCAACACCCTGTCACTTTTGTACAAAATCAATAGAATGTGCACAAATTAAAACTCATTTGGATGTGAAAATAGTTTTCGTACACATGATGAGAGGCCATTTGGGAAAACATAGGGGTATTTTTACCTTCTCAAGTCAGACTAGTGCTTTGAGAACA
>VYZS01070714.1:21662-43996 GCA_013400695.1 Neodrepanis coruscans | reverse complement strand
AAAAAAAAAAATCCCATTAAATGATTGGGCAGGTCATCCAATTAGATAAGGAGAATCTGCTTTGTATGCAAAAGACAAAGGAAAATGTAGAACAGAGAAAGAGTGTGGAAAAATCTCAAGAAGTCAGACAGATCTGGTGACCCTAAGTGTGATAAAGTCCCAAGGGGTGCTGTCCTGGTAATGATTGTCACAGTTTCCTCAGAATCTCAGACCAGTTGAATGGCTGCTGTGTTTGACTGACTTCAAGAGGAAAATATCTACATGGTAGACAGTCAGGATACATAAGGGCTACCCCATCAAAACCTTAAAAGAGCAATTTATAAATACTAACTAAGTTAGCTAGAACCTAGCAGCATTAGGCTTGGCCTACTGTGAAGTTTAGATACAAGAACCAAGCACTTTATGTAAGTGCAGACTTTGATATTTTCTTAGGAAAGGTAACTTCACTGCTAGGATACTTGGGTTTAACTGTCTGCTCTGCAACTCAAAGGAAACCTAGAGAGGTTGATTGCTTATTATCTTTAAACCTGATAGTAATTTTAGTAAATTCCCAAATAAAATGAAAATTGCACTCTAGATTTCTTGCACAAAACCCATTCATAAAATGAATGACAGCAGTTTTTTCACAAGAAGCTAGTATGTGCCTTTTGTCACATTGAATTTACCATTCTGTGCCTGAAACCTTATTAAAAATATTCACTTTCTATATTCCCTATATAACCTGTACTAATTGTTTAAAACATAAGAGATTAATTTTTTTTTATAAATTAACAGAAATGCAGAAAAATAACAAAGGTCCCTCATGATATATATTTTATTTCTGTAAGTTAACAATAAAGGATATTTACATATTTTAGTTCTATCTCTTATGAAAATTAGATGTGGTAGCTTCCTGTATAACATGGAAGAAACTGGTATGTGCACAAGTTACTTATGTTTAGCATTTTACTCCAAAGATATGAATGTACAGAAATTGGGACAGGAGAGTCTGAAGGATGTTGTTGAGTTAAAAAGACAAAATTGTTTCCAAATTCTTTTTTCTTTTTGAGTATAGTATTTCAGTTTTCTCTCATCCCCTCCTTTCTATTTCCTACTTAAAACTTCGTGCATATTTTTATCTGAAGACAAAAACAGACACAGCTGTCACTTTTAGTTAAATTTCAATAACCCAAGTTGAGTATTTGTGAATTTGATTTAATTGTGTTAGCACTGTTTTCAATAAATAGAGAAAAAAGCCTTCTACTTTAATGTAACTGCAAAAAGTGTCTACCAAAAATATCTTGGGGGAAAAAAGCAAAGACTTTTTTTTACTCTGGGATTTTACTCTGGGATACTGTCAAAATGAAACACAGGGTTAGTATCTTCTGTTTAGGTTGAGTGGTGACAATGCCAAGCAGCTCTTTATTTCTTAGAATTCAGCCCTGCACTCACTTATGCAGTACATAATACTCAAAAAAAAAAAAAACAACAAAACAGGTATCTGCCAGTTTTCCAAAACAGACACATAGAATACACACTTCTCCAAAGCTGTGTCTAACTATTTTTTATATGTTCTTAAAGACATAATGTTTGGGTATTACCAGGGTATTACTTTGATCGCTGAAGATCATATATTGACATACGGTAACCAAACTCACAACAAATTCTTGTTATGAGAATTCTGTGTTTATTCTGCGCACAGGGAGCAGGTTACAGACCCGCTCCCAGAACACGTGATCCACCCAGATCTATATACCCCTCCTGAGTGGTAGGTGTCACTCATTGCTGATTGGCTTTCCTGTTCGAGGCCCTCCCCATTCTCTGCCCCATCCCAGGACCCAGAACTCCCTCCCACCGGGGGCTAAGCTGCCACAAACATTGTCCAACTGCAGAAAAATACATTCCCCTTGAGGAGTCCTTGAGATGTTATTCCAGTAGGCTGCTGTGATGTCTAGGTCTTACTTTCTCTGCCTCCTTATCTGATGTTTGTATCTGGTGCTTACTGGAACTCTTCTCATATTTGCCTTGTGACTGACTGCAGAGCCTTCCCAACCCCCCACAGGCACTTCTCAGGCCCCAAATAGATCCCTGTCCCTAACTCAATATAATATTGTGTAATCTGTATTATATCATTTTGAATCTGATTTCTAAGAAAAAAAAAGTAAGATATAATGAAAATGAAACATTATTTCCTTTTTTTTTTTTGAACATCTTATCTGCTAACACATTTTAGATTTTATAGTGTAGTAGTCATATTCCTGGCAAGGTAATGTAACAGTCTTAATTATGCAAGCAAGAAGTATTAAACTGCTCCAACCCCATGCAATTCCTCAACTGGAAAGTTCAAAAGAAAAATTTAAACAAATGTTATATACAATAGTCTGACAGTTTTGAAATCAATGGGACAGTAACAAAATATTAGTGAATTGAAATATATTGAAAAAACTTCTCTACTGACTGTAGTTGTGATCCTAAATTCCAGTAAAGGGATATATTTAGCAACACAAAGTGCTAATAATAAAATTCCCATGTCTAACTAATAGTATGACAGTGTTAGTCTGGTCTCATTGTTTCAACCTCAACAGCTTTCTTAAATGTAAATTTTTTTTCCTTCTTTGAGATAGGCTTTAAAGATTGCTTTGGGTAGGGAGAAGAGTTATATTTGATCTTTCTTATGTTTTTCTCTAACTGAAATATGGAAGTTCCCTGGAGCACTACAACACTCCATATCCTTTCCTCTGTGCTGTAAACAATTTCAGTCTGCTTAGGCAAATCTTGTCTTCTTGCTCTTCTTGAAGAGCAGAAAATTGGCAACACTCAGAACTAAGTTACAGAACTAAGAAGTCCTTAGTAAAGTACTTTGTGCTTATATGATTGAAAAAATTAATATATTTAAATTTCAGATATTAAAAATTACTTACAAATAGTTTCCAAATACATGTCTGATCACATGCAGATATGTACATTGTACCTAGTCATGAAAACTGACTACATTATGACCTTCCAAGGCATGTTTCATCTCATTACGAGTAATTGCCTGCTTTTAGAGAGATTTATCAAAGTGTAAAATTTCCAGATTTTTTCTGATGTTTATTAAAAGAGTATAAGGTGACCAGTTACAAATGAACACATTTTAAACTTAGATGAGGTTAACTTCTCCTTAAAAGGCTCAATTCAATTATCCCGGCATGGATTTCAAATACCTTTTAAAATGTCATAGCATCTGCTACCTGACCCTCAGCTGGTGTTCTAGAACAATGCAGATCTTCCATAAATCCTGTGTTATAGTTGATGCCAGTGGGAATCTTGAATACCCCAAGGTATCTTAAATGGCACTACATGCCCTGTGTTTGGACAGCTGAACTTAGCCTTAAATGTACATGGCAACTGCTAAATTTTTTAATCCATTGAACAAGTTTCAGTGAGCACTAGCAACTATATACATTTTATTTGGAAGGTGAAGACAATTCAGGTATATATAGCAAACCACAAACAGGCTGGCTAGATAGCTGTCAATCATAATTGAATGGTAAAGCCAGCATTACCAAAAAGTGTTATTTACTTTTTTACTAACTCATTGATAACGTAAGTGAGAGGCAATTTGTAAAGTTACCTGAAACAAATAGATGCCAGAGTACAAAGTGATGGTCAACTGTTTGTAGTGGATATTATAAAACTTCTGACTAAATCAAAGAAATACATAATACATTGTTCCTCAGAGCCCCAGGAGGTTGATGAAAGTACAAGTAACAATTCAAGGGACATATTTTTATATATATATGCTTGATATATATCCTGGGGAGAAGGCGGGGTTGAGGTGGAGGGGGTGTGTATACACATATCTTTCTTTATTTGTGTAAAGAGTTGTAATCTAATTAATAAGACTACAAATAAGTTGCCAAATACAGTTACTCTCCTAGAACTGGATATTTAGGATAAACCAGGTAGATCTGAACCCATAAAATTTAAACAGGAAATTGAACACTGGACAATGAAAAAAACCTCTGGTTTTGTTGGTTTTCCTTCTTTGTGACATTGATGAAGACTGTGATTTACAACTGGAACAATTTATCAAGTCCATTATGAGATTTTGCAGGACTGAGTAATTTCTTCTTATACAGACATTTTCAAGAATTATTATATCATCGGATATTGATATATATCAGAAAGAAACAATTTACTGATATATGCTCCTTTTATCATTTTAATCCTGTTTTTGAATTAAACTTTTTTTCCCCTCCCACTCTCACTGCGGTGAATTTTCAAACAGGTGTGGGGAGGCATGGGGGAGGCTGTTGCCATGTGTCACAGGCTGGGGCTGGGATTGCCTAGTGGGATGCCATTCGTGGCTCTCCGTGGGAGCGGGGCTGGCATGGCCAGGGCAGGCAACAGGCGATGTTGGCATCATGGCCACAGCTGGCCCTGGGGGTGTTTCTGACAATGCATGGCTGATGTTGGGTTTCTGGACCAGAACTGTCTCAGCTCAGCGTGGGACTTGGGGAGCAGCCTAGCTTCACTCTCGGCATCTCTGCAGCAGCCTTGCTGCTGCTGGCCTTAGCCCAGTCTGGACCCCTCAGAGAAAGACACCATGTGCAACAGATTTCTTCCCTCTTTTCACCTGGGGAATTGGTGAGAATGCATCTGCCCACAACATTGCCAGACTGCACCCTGTCAGCGTCCTGGCCACCATTGTTCCTTGACCGCAGAACTCCCTCACTGGCCTCTCAACCCCCCTCTGTCTCTCAGACGTATGCCCATGTTTTCTTCTGCTGGACAGAGAGTTAAAATTAACCAAAGTGGGAAAGAGTATCTCTTTTTGTTTCAATACAAGTTTTTAATTATTCGTGAGTTATTGCTTTGTGTTCTGTGTATATATATATAGAGAGAGAGAGAGAGACAGACAGACAGAGATTTTATATCTATGAATATATGTTTAATGTAAGAGTTGTAAATAAAGTAAATAAATATTTCTCTGTTCACTATGGTGATTTGGGGAATGAAGAGGAAGACAAAAAGAAAAATAACTGCTTTCCTCTCCTCAGATTAGTGAGGGGCAGGGACAGCCTGGCAGGCATATCTCTTTTCCTTGGTTTCCCATCAGCCTGTGGGAGACAGGGGGGAAAGAATTCCCTTCCTGGGAAGGAAGGCGGAGACTCCCGAGGCCATGCAGGGGGCTCTGGGAGTGGACTGAGATTATAAGAGAACTGGGGAAGCAGCCCTCACTCTCTTTAGGCTGTGTGGCAGGGAGACAGAGCTCTCCCTCTCAGCATTGCTTGCCCAGAAAACCAGCACGACTCCTGCTGCTCCCACTTCTCCCTACGGATTCCTGAGGTCGGCACTGTTTCCAGCTGAGAAGACCCCTGAGAAAACCTCTTCACAGATGCTGCAGTCCCTGGAATACTGCAGCTTCTCCACTGAAACTTTTGTTTGTGTGCCCCCACCTCTATGCCTCCCCTGTGTTCCTGGGGAGCCCCCCTCCTCCCTCTCAATGCTTGAATCGGGTGCTGCTAGTCCATTCCCACTGCAGGGTCTTTTGTCCCTAGGATCAGCGTCCACCATTTTCTCTTCCTTGCTTGCACGTGGCTCCTTCCCCTCTGGACCCGTCCCAACTGATACACAGCGCCCCCTGCCAGCTGAAACAGAGCAACTGCACATCCCATGCTCCAGAGGGGTTCCTGAGGTGTGATTACGTCTCCTGCACCACATCACATTGCGACCACCAGGGCATAACGGACAACTGTGCTTTCCTGTGCAAGGAACTGTGCAAGGACATTGATTATTGTTGTTTTTTCCTTTCCCTTTGGTTCATCACTTCAATAAGACATTCATATCAGTACATTCATATCCATATCGTTACACCCATCCATACTCACATCCCCCCATACGTTCAATAAATTGCTGCCTTTTCTATATGACTCTCGTCCGTTGATAACACCTAATATTGTCCTAAACCAGGATATCGACCTACATGCAAGAGCTATAAATATATTTTGCTTTTTTATTATTTTGACCCTGAATTAATGTCAAATCTATAATGTATATTTGTGTTGCACCCACTCCCCTCATAAACTTCCTAGATTAATCACATTTACAGCTATACTGAATGTGTGGTGCAAATAAGGATTTTGTAAGCAATTTTTAAACTTTCAGCTTTCTCTAAGGGCAAAAAATTTGGATCTTGGTTCTGAGAAGTTTTATTTTTTATTATGTCTGAAGGTCAACAGACACAATACCAACTAAATTCTTTTTCCAGGCTTAATAATACATTTTATTTGAGAATAAATGATGCTTAAATTTGGTTTCCTAAACCCAAAAAGTGTTCTTGATCTAAAGAAATAGTTGGAAATATTTTTAAATTACTGGAAATCTTACCATTGGTAACAATAGCTTTTGGATCAGAGATTGAGAAGCCTGAGCAGTTCCCTTTTCAAAAGATCTGTGTGTCTGAATGTTCTGTTTGATGTCAGGGGTTTAAATGGAAAATAAATGGCCAATCTTGTCTAAAAATAGCAAATGAAACAAGTAATAAGGCCAAGTGTACCTGAGAGGGAGATCAATACTGACCTCCTTTTGAGCTACTCATTTTTTTGTTTTTCTGTTTTTCTGTCATTGTTCTTTGAAGTTACTTGTATATATTTGTTCTCCTTTTCCCTGAGCATCATATAAGCTACAGAAAAGTACTGATAGGGAAGCACAAAGTAGAGAAGAGCTGATCTGTCAGCAGCCGTCAAGGACTTCAGAGTTTTTTTCCTAAAAAGAAAAAGCTTCATAGAAAAAAGAAAAAAAACAAACCTATGTATGTAAACTTCATTGCAACAGTTGTAGACATCCTCAAGTGTAAGATACTTTTTATAACTTGTCATACTGAATTTTACAGATTTTTACATACTTACACAAATAGTAGGCTTAGCAGGTAAAACATATTTATCTGCACAGATATTAGTTCTATTGAAATACAGTCTTAACTAGGTTAATTTGAGCCACATTTTTCTTTCTATTTCCTTTTCTGCCTCTTAAAGAAAAACATGATATAAATAATTTTGCCCATTAGTAAAGTAAATGAAACCTGCACCAAGTAAAGAAGACAAAAGAAGGGCAAATTGAAAGAAATTAGTTGTGGACCAGAAACTACAGCTACAGAGAAAAAGTAACATCAGAAAAAATTAGCTTCTCTTCTTGTGAGGTATTCAGGACTTAGTCAAAACCATGACATCTTAACCCAGTGTGTCAGAGTCACTTACCTGGTAAAGAAGATCAAAATGAACAGATTTCTAAGATGGTAAGAAAATGAATTATTAAAAGATGAAGGATCTGAGACTATGGCCTGGTCTGCGGAAGCATCATTTAATGACTAATACAGCCACAAAAACTAGGAGAATACCAGAATATTTACTGCACACAAAAAGGTGGGAGACTGTCACTTGAGAATAATGGTGAAGAATGTGAAGGCTGACAGATCATCCTGAAGTTTAGAGATGCACAAAGCAGAGTTTTTGAAGAAGGAGGAAGGAAAGACTAGATAGAGCAGGGGGAATATTTAGGTTTATAGTTTAAGCTGTGCAAGTGTGATGGCACTATCACAATCTGGTGCTTTCACTCTACTTTTTGAGGCAGAGATCTAACCTCTTCCTGTGAACTCTCTACTTTTAAGGTCTGCTTATATACTGAAAATAACTGTAATGTACTATCTGCCAATGTTTCTGCTAGATCAGATGTGATTCTAAGTAAATGACAGAGGAACCGTTTGGAGCAACTTGGCAGATCACTGACTGAGTTATGAGGTGCCTAAATAATATGGTGCCTAAATAATACCTGCACTCTGGATACAAATTCTTATGTTTCATGTATACTATAAAATATACATATAGGCTTTATTTAAGTGTACAATTTTCTTCTAACTCTAGAGGTCATTAGCAACAGGACATCTCAAGTGTGTGATCTGCTGATTGACAAGTTGTAAGACACCAGGCTCTTCTCAAGAGTTCATCGAAGGGGTTTTATGTTAGAAAGGTACAAGGCTCAAAAAAATCTACCTGCAGGATTTCTTAAATGATCTTCAGCTCTTTTATACCTTGAGGCTGCACATGCAAAAAAAAGCACTGTGACATTTTTTAAGGGGTCAAAATAGCACACTTTTACTGGCAAACTTTAGAAAGTAAGGCAACTTAACAAAAGTTGAAAATAAGCTTTCAAAAAAATAAAGCATTTCACAAAGCATGGACTTAGTAAATTCCAACCATTCAGGTTTGTTACTCAAATATCAAGACAAGGGAATTAGGAGAAGAAGAAACAAAGAGAGGGAGAGAGGTTAAGAGAGAGAGAGAGAGAGAGAAAATTATACTGTCTTAGAGCCAGCATAGATCCAGCTACCATAATTCCAAGAACAGGAAGGCCACACTATGTGGAGGCCATGTGGTGCTGTTGGTTTTATTTGCTCTGGACTCCTGAAGCCATCTCTCCCCAGCTGGAGTTTCCCATGTGCCAGCCATTCTGGGGCTGGGTCAGGGGCTCCAGAGAGTGAGAGAGTGAGAGAGAGTGCTCCAGGTGTGCCAGTGTCTGACAGCTGCACCAGTGGCTCTCAAGGAGGCAGGATTTTGGGGTAGAACACTATCCCACCCTGGCAGAACCCAATCTGTCTCCTCCCGTACACTCAGAGTTGTTTCAAGCCAGTAATAGCTTTAATAACTCTTTTTACTTTCACAGAAGTGTAGCTATATTAGTAGGTGATGCTATGCATGCAATGCTGAATGGGTTTTGTGTGAGGTGCAGGCAAAATGTTGAATGGCCTATCGGTTAGAGTTCTATTCCAAAATGTGAATTTAAAAAAAAAAGAAAAGGATAATAGATCTAAATATAGGTTTCTATTCTTGAACTACATATCTAAACTCTCATTATTGATGATAAGGATGTAGGGCTCAACTCTAGTGAACACATAAAATTGAATAGATTAGGGTAGCCTTAACAATCTACTGTCATTGAATTACTTGTCATTACTTTAAGTTCCTAGTCATCTCTGAAAATGGAGTTAGATAACTAATTAACTCAAAAAATGCAGATAACTATTTAAGGGTCAAATTAATCTTTCTTGTCAACATTACATGCTGTGACTTCATTAATGATAATGGGAGCCCACACCCCTAGCTATGATTGGGAGGTTGTGTGAGATTCAATGGCCTACACATTATGAAACTTCAGAGTGTTTGAAATGTTTACATGGTAGATCTGGCAAATGTGACACAGCTTGCAAGTGGCCATGCCCTTCTGGATAGGCAGATAGAGATCAGGCAGTATCTGATAGGTTTTCTCATGTGAAAATGTACTCTATACCCTGTATGTGCAGCACTTGCAAACTTCAAGACAATCACAGGCAATTGGCACAATCTGGAAACTAGGAATGATGATACCACTGTTTTGGGTGCAGATACTGAAGAAACAGGAAGCTGAGAGTCGGCTACTGGAGGGAGCATAGGTCTAAGCGAAGTACTGTTGAGGCTGGGCTATGAGAATTGGCTACTGGAGGCACTATAGGTCTGGACCAGCTGCTAAATATGCCATTTTGTGGTTTTAATGGAAGTGAGAAGAAATAGAATTCTATAAATTGAAGACTATGTTCAGTTGTCAGTGGCTGGGGAGGCTACTGGCCAGTTACTGGTACAATTCCTATTTTACTTATACACACTTACATATACCTATACACTAACAGATTTCACTCCTGATCAGCTAAAGACAAGAACAGAACTGAGCAATTCACATTCATGTGAGTGCTGTTGGCAAATAACTGGATGCTTGTAGGATAATGTCTTCTGTCTATGTATGGCCAGATGTGTGTGTCTGTTGTGCCTATGAGTATGTACACATCTACCAGGAATATATGCTCAACCTTGCTTCTGGTGGCACCTGGAGAAACAGATCTAAAGCAATTCTGCATCTGCGGAACTACAGGTTAGGCATTTTATAGTAGTTTCAAATTAAATATGTGAATAATTTTATACTACAATAGAACCTACATCTTTTGTCATAGATAGTTTTAAGACCATCAACTATGTTCGGACACTTACTGTATTGTAAAATATTAAACTTAAATAATAAATATTTGGGTTTTTAAAAAGTTAGATTGATGTGTCTAAACAGAACTAATGAAGCATAATTTTCCTGTAAGTGTCTGAAGTTAATAACTCAGCCATTAGAAGTATTTTTATGTGTAAAAATGTACCCAGGTATCACTTTATTCCTAGTTTCAGATTTCCAGTTTCTCCTATTTTCGAGAGAGAGAGAGGCAACAGTAATTTTATAGTGTTTTAAATCCACTGTGTAGCAGGATTTTCTTACCTGTTTTAAAAATTATGACCATAGAAACAAAACATTGCTGATAGTAAGATGAAAGGTGCTTTAATTAAATTTCAATCATAGAATCATGGAATGTATCAAATTGGAAGGGAACCATAAATACTGAGTCCAACTCCCTGCTCCTCACAGGACACCTAAAACTACAGGACACCAGAATTAAATCATATTACTAACAGAATGTTCAGATGCTCTTTGAAGTCTGGCAGTTCTGGGATTATGTCTGTGTGCTCCAGTATCTGTTTTTCTCTACTGCCAAAATAATATTAAAGACATCAACCAGCAATTTCAACGATTATCTATTGAATATTTAGGAATCTGCTATAATGTTTCATTTTGCCTTGTAAATTCACTTCTTTCATGTATGAAACCTCTTCAGCTCACTCACTAAGATGTCATGGTAAAAAAAGTAATATCTTTTTCTTTTCTGGGAAAAATCTGAATATTACCATGAGATATATAAAAAGATGGGTTTTTTTTATTAGTTCTCTTTTATACTATCAGTATCTTTTTTACGAATGCCATTGTACAATACAAATTCATCTTCATCCTTCTTATTATCTGGGAAATCTCTATGAATTGTGCCTTATGCTGACATTATCATAGAATCATAGCATTTGGTGAATTGGAAATGACCCAGGTATGACATCAGATCATCAAGTCCAACTTCTGGCCCTGCAAAGGACTCCCCAGAAATTCACACCGTATGCTATTAAATACATAAAATCAGGGTTTTTTGCATTTATTTTCATTGTGATTTAATATGTTAACTCTTCAGTTACTGACTACTTCATTTGTTGCATACCTTCGTCTTCACTTCTTTATTCAGTAAGATCTACTATTAGCCTTATCACAGTCTGATTCTGCCTGCCATGTTCCAATCCCTTGGAATTCACCATTCCTACAAATTGAACCCTATTAAATATAAATCACTTCAACCTGAACAATGTGGAATTACAGTAATAATCCTCAGAGTCCATAAAAAATTGTATGGAGTTATTGTATATTAAAATATCATACTGGAATTTCTATTTCTGTTTAAGATTTCTTTCATTTCACTATATACATTTGTCTTGGGTTAAAGGACAAGATATCCTTTTAAAAATTAGAGATACAGGATGTATAAAAAAATAAGAATTTTATTTACCAAAATATAATATGAGGTAGTAAAAATAATTAATTAAAATAATTAATAAAAAATTAAATTAAAAGTAAAATACTGGGAGAGCCAAAAAAACCCAAAACAATTATGCCTCAACCAAGAAAAGAAACAACAAAACCACACCACCCACACCAAAACAAGTAAAAACCAAACAGAAACCCTTTTGTCCCCAAAATGTCCTGGAGTGTAGTGATGTTGGAGAAGCAGCAGGAGACACCGGATGTCTGCGGGAGGTAGGGGGGGTGAGGCCGCTCTGCGTTTGTCACTGGGGTGCCATGGGAGCAGAGGGGGCTGCTGCTGGAGGTACAAGTTCAGGAGTTCACTGAGGAACGACCAGGGTCATGGCAACAGGGTGGCAGGCCAGAGGCAGGTCAGTGGCTGTGGACTGGAGGAGCCAACGATCACGTGGTCAAAACAAAATGGCGGGTGTGGCAGCTCCAAGTGGCGAAACAGGCTGCTGCTCCCACCGGGTCAGCGACAAAAAAAAAAAAGAGGGTGAGTCTGAGAGTTCAGGAGCTTATACAGAGCTCTGGGGTCTTCACATAATTCTCCTGCCTCTCCACATGCCCAAAAAGGCATAGCCATGTGTCATTCCATCTTGATATTGGTTACCAATGGAGCTCATGCTGCCCCAGCTATACTCCAGTTCTGCCTACCAAGGCCCATGAACATTTCTTTTGTTGATACCACATGGCAGCCCATTAACATGGCGGCCAGTCTGGACCCTTCCCATTCCACCCCCCTGCCCAGCCAGTCAGCACGGAGAATGGGACTGCCATCCCACTGCCCACCGGGTGAGCTACATTGCCTGCACCCTGCATGCACTGGGATGAATGCGCCCCTAAGCCACCAGCAGCGCCTACACTGCCGCCCAGGAGCCACCCTGTGTGCTTCATGCGGGGTTATGGTGGGCGTACCTGCCCTGCACCCTCCTGCACCCCTGCTGCCACTGTGCAGTCCTATGCAAGCAGTGAGGCAGTAAAGTAAGTAAAGGCAGGGGCAGCTCATTCTGGCCGGCACCAGCACTGGCCCCGCCATTGACCCCCAGGGTGCCATGGGCAGGCTCACCTGTTGGCAGCATCAGCGCCACCAGCCTGGGGCCTCCTGGAGCCACCCAGAAAAGTGGCCCACACCCTCACCTTGGCCGCACGTGCCCAAAGCTGGGGAGATGCTGCGTTGGGGCCTCCCCATGCCAAAAAGGCCGTGAAAACACCCCCTTCTCTGCCATAGTGAGGGCTGCAAAACAGCCCCTCTCTGCCCCGTGAAGGAGACAGCAGCAGCATCTAAACGTCCGAGGGGAACATGGGCAAACCTCCTCCCCTTCCACTCTCCCAGACCTCCTGCAGTAAACGACAGATCCCAGGATGCAGAGCAGGGTTCGACCTTTCAGGATCTGGTCCTAGTTACTCAGTAGCGAGGAACGGGAGCAGGGGGGGAGGGGGGGATGGTACTCACACGCTGGGGAAACATGGGAAATACAACATTCCCCCCACCCCTCCTCCCAGCACAGCCTTGGGGCCAGACCTCCCTGCCGCACCCCCCACCTCCCACCCCTCGTTCCCTCGGAGAAAGAAGAAGTCGAGAGACCAAAAGGTGGAGCAAGGCTGGGGGGAGGTGGGGGGAAGGAGGGGAAGGGAAGGAGGGGATGAGGGAAACTTTTATTTGATCCACTTTGATAAAAAGAAAGGTTTTGAAAACATATGCTTACACATCACAACATTGCACATATTTTTCTATTAACAACATGTAATTATTAAATATATTTTTTGTCATTGTGGTGATGGTAACAATGGTATAGAATTTGACCTTACAAAATATTCACCTGAATCTCTATCATAGTATGACACAGAAAGGAAAAACAGTATATTTAGTAAAAATGGATTCAGATCATATGAGTTCATATATCATCTAAAATAAAAACACTTTGCACTGAGTTCCGTGTTGCTAATGAATATTTGTGTGTGGATAGAGAGTTACATCACTATCACAGAATAACTGGGGTTTGAAGGAGCCTCTAAATATTTTCTGGTGCAAACTCCTACTCAAGTAGAGCCACCTGGAGCCAGTTGCCCAGGATTGTGTCTAAATGGCTTTAGAATACATCCAAGGAGGCAGATGCTGCATCGTTCATGAGCAGCCTGTGCCAGTGCTCAGTCAGCCTTGCAGGAAAAAAGACGGACAGGCTGGATTGGTGGGCTGAGCCTAATGGTGTGATATAGTAAATAGATGTGGAGGATTTTTTCTATCTTCTTCTTCTTGGGACATCACGAGACGACCAATATGATCAAAAGTGAAGCCTTTATTCAGAGCATCAGACATACTTTTATATTATTTCTAACTTGCTCACAGCTTCTAATTCAATTACTATTGGCAGCAGTTCTTACCCTCTTATTATTGGTTAATAAACTTATGAGCACATTTCAACACACTCTAATTGGTTACATCTCCTTACAGTGATGCAGGTTGTGTTTGGCTTGTTTTCTTCTTTGTTTAAGTTTCTCTTGCTTATACCAAGGTCAAACTATGTTCCTTTGCATGCTTTCTCATGAGAACAGCCAGGTCGAACTGTCCTAGCATATCTCATGCATTCTTTTCCCATGAGAATAAGCCAGGCTGTAAGCCCTGCTCTCCCATCGAAAGCTGAGTTGTGCAAGGGGGCTTATTGCCCTCCAAAAATCCTATAACTCTGAAAACTCCCAACAGTGTGAGATTCAACAAGGTGAAGTTCCAGGGCCTGCACTTGGGTCACAACAACCCCATGGAGGCTTGGGGCAGAGTGGCTGGAAAGTGGCCTAGTGGGAAAGGATGCATCTTGGTTTACTAGTCAGCAGCTGGCCGAACAGGAGTCAGCGGTGTGTCCAGGCTGAGAAGGTAAATGGCATCCTGGCTTGTATCAGAAATAATGTGGCCAGCAGGACTGAAAAAGTGACTGTGCCCCTGTATTCAGCACTGGTGAAGCTGCACCTTAAAACCTGTGTTCAGTTCTGGGCCCCTCAGTACAAGAATGATATTGAAGTGCTGGTGCAATGAAATTTGTAAGGATCTGGAGTACAATTCTTATGAGGAGCGACTGATGGAGCTGGGGTTGTTTAACCTGGAGAAAAGAAGGCTTAGGAGTTTTTTCTTCATCAGAAAGGTCTCAAGACTGAAACAGGCTGCCCAGGAAAGGGCTTGAGTCACCATCCCTCTAGACATTAAAAAGATATGTAGACATATCATGCTTGGTTCATACATGGTTTAGCTGTGGATATGGTGGTGTTAGATTTGTGGTCAGACTCAATGATCTTAAAGGTCTTTTGCAACCTAAATGATTCCATGATTAATACTAACCTCTACAGAAAAGGAGAAAGGCTTCCTGATAGAGAAACACAGATCTTCGATCCTGTCTCTTCTATCACTGACTTGTCAAGGAGCTAATATTAATGTATACATCTTTCTCAGATCAGGACATCACCCATGGATGTTATTCTGATTGTCATGCAAAGCTTTGCTAGGACAGTGATAGGAGACATAATCCAGCCTGCTCTATACTGATACGTTTCTTTATTGTGCAAATCTCTTTTTGGCTTTAAGATCTTATTTTCCTCTGGGATTATAGGCATTTTCTGCAAAGAAAGTGGACCCTGTCAAATATTTTCATCAAGAACATTCTTTTAATAGAAAAGGATATTTCAACTGTACAAAAAGGCTGTGTTTATCTGATTTTTGGAAAATGTGTGTATATATATATATATATATATACACATTTACCTAGGACACTACGGAATTCATTAATGTGTGACTCCCACAACGTGAAAGAAAAAATAGAAATTTGAAGATTTGATAGCAACTGCTGCCAACTTTTCCCTGTATTTGCTACCAGAATCAACAGCCCTTATAATGAGAGAACTACAGCAAAAGCAAGCATATTAATTAAGTCATTCATAATAAAACTTTATTTTTCACAATAAAATGGTCTGGCAAACAACTCAGGTATGGGATGGGCTGAATGTATAAAAGAGACAAATCCACCTGTACGAGGTTCAACAAGGCCAAGTGTCAGATCCTGCACTTTGGCCACAACAACCCCCTGCAGCACTACAGGCTGGGGGCAGAGTGGCTGGAGCGTGGCCAGGCAGAAAGGGATGTGGAGGTACTGATTGACAGGAAGCTGAACATAAGCCAGTGGTGTGCCCAGGCAGCCAAGAAGGCCAATGGCATTCTGGCCTGTATCAGGAATAGTGTGGCCAGCAGGACCAGGGAAGTCTTTCTTCCCCTTTACTCTGCACTGGTTAGGCAGCACCTCAAGTACTGAGTCCAGTTCTGGGCCCCTCAGTTCAGGAATAATGTTGAGGTACTGGAGTGTGTCCAAAGAAGGGCAGCCGGGCTAATGAAGGGACTGGAGCACAAGTCCTATGAGGAGAGGCTAAGGGACTTGGGATTGTTTAACCTGAAGAAGAGGAGGCTCAGAGGGCACCTTATTGCTCTCTACAACTACCTGAAAGGAGGTTGTAGCCAAGTGGGTGTCAGTCTTTTCTCCCAGGCAACCAGCAGAGGACAACAGGGCAGAGTTTTAAGATGAACCAGAGGAGGTTTAGGCGAGAATTTGGAAAGAAGTTTTTTACAGAGAAAGTGATTAGACATTGGAATGGACTACCCAGGGAGTCACTGTCCCTGAAGGCATTTAAGCAGAGACTGGATGTGGCACTTAGATCAAAGGTTTGACTTGATGATCTCAGAGGTCTATTCCAACTCATTTATTCTGTGACTCTGTGATTTATTTTTATAAACCAACTGTAAATCTCATATTCAGTCACAGTCATGAGCAGCTTTGACATGAAGACTAGGACTTAAAGCAAATGAGTACCATTATAAAGCATTTTGTGAAGGAAGAAAAAAAAAACAGTTTAAAAGAACATTGCCATACAATGGAATATTGCCATACAATCCCTGTTTTGTGCTTGAGAAATGAATATATTACATAGCATTTGGAGAAGAACAAGAAACCATGAACAAGAGACAATATTTTATTCTGTTGAAAACATTTCCTCATTCCTTGGGGGAATATATTCATAGTAAGTTGTTTTATTCTTTTAATGAAAATTCTAATATTTAATTTTTAGCTTACATCCCTGAGTCATAAGGTAGTGTAGGGTTTTTTGGGATCTTTTTTTTTTTTTTGCTTGAGGGATTGTTTTTTTTTTACTTTTCCATGCCAATATGATTTATTTGGTTGCTTCCTTGTTTGTTTGTGTAATTAAACTGGAATTAATTACTTGTAGAAAACTAAAGAGCAATTGTATCAAGAAAAGGATGTATGGCAATTTCTCTTTCAGGCTGTGATATTCTCACAGCCTCACAGCTCTGCTAGAATTAGCAGTAAGTTAAATGCTAGGCTAGAGAGTAACAAAAAATACTGTGACTGGATGAGGATTTTCAGGTATATTAATATTCTTTGTGTTTCTTCTACTTATAGTAATCTAAAAGGAATAAAACTTGAAAGTAGGAGCCAATTTGCCTTTCTTATGCAATTAGCTTGTACTACAGCTTAGGTAGCTTCATGGATATCTAACTTTGGCTGATTTTTTTCTCCTTTTTTCTACTGTCTGGAAAGAAATAGGCACCTCAGGGGGCCCCTCATTCTACCCAAATTAGACACCTACCTTAAGACAGGGTAAATTGTTCTCTGGAGGTGTATTGACTGCAGAAAGAATTGTGGTTGACTAGTTGTGTGCAGACAACTCAAGATTAACTGAGATCTATTTTAAATATCTGACACTTCTTGTAGCATTGTAGAGAGAATCAGCAATGAGACTTCAGCACTGTACTTTTCAACAGCAGAAAGCAGGTGTCTTAAATCTTAGTACATTCATTTTAGTAAAGTTCAAGTTCAGGCATAAGCTAGGTGATGAAGTATGTCAGGTCTTTCTCCGAAAGGTCTATTTTTCTTTATATTTTAAATATTCTTGTTTCTATTTGACTTCACAGTACATCAAATCACATCTCTCTTTTTCTACCTTTTCATTTAGAGAATTCAGAAATTGGGTTGAGGAGAGAGTTAAGGGATGTTAAGAGCAGCCACCTTTTCTGTCTGCTCCATCCCAGTACTCCTTCTGCCCTGCTGCTTGAACCATGCAGACAGACATACACACAATGTCATGCAGACAACCTCGGACGAGGTGCTGCCCCAACAGCACCCACACTCAGGGCTCACATCAGAGGCAAGCCCAGATGGACACGTCCCCTCGTCCCGTTGGGCTGGTAGAGGCACAAGGTCACTAGTGCAGTACACACATAAATAGTTGAACTGTCAAAATAAATATCTCACCTGCTCTCCATCAGCTTGTCTGACATATTCTGATAATACTTAATTCATCCACAGAACCTCAAGAATAGTCTAAAGATTTTTATATATATATATATCTCAAATACAAACAAGTAAAAACTTTTCCAAGGGAAAAAAAAATAAAGATTTTATGTTTTCTTATACTAACTTCTATAATCTATTTGTGTTCAGTTCAGAAAAATAATCCTACTAAATTTTAGGTCAAGTTTGTTGACATGAACTTTGGTGAGGACAATCTTCTGAAACAGAATGTTTCTCATTGTCAAAAACAGATATCAGAACAGGAGTATAAAAAGAAAGACCTAAAATTGGGTTTAATTTTAAAGAGTTGAACAAATTAGCAGGCTTCAGAAAAGAAAAACAAAGCAGAACAAAAACAGAACAAAAAGACAATACCCAAAAAGCCTCAAACCCCAGGATTCCTTACCCAAAGAATGGAAAACAAATAATACAAAAGACTGGAGGCAGAGTGCTTTGCTATTGCTATTACTGAAATATCTCAAATTAGGTAGTATTTCAAATTAGGTACTGTCTTGAAGTGCGGGGTTTTGCAGACTAAGGCAAACTGTCAAGATTCCTATATGGTGATATATACCTTGCATTCACAGGCCTTTCTGGTAACAAGAGAATACATTCAGCATAATGAGAAATAGTCAGCTGTTTTAAGATTACAGAGAAAATGAAAGATAAGATTGCATTTGAAAACTGTAAATCAGTCTTACAGATATATAACATGATTCTTTAAGATTTGAAGATTCAATAAAGTTTATTGAATTTATACATACTGAGGCAGTTTTATGTAGAGAAGCATTTATATGTCATTTTAAAGGAAGACTTAGGAGTGAAAAGCTGAGGGAATTGAGGTGCAACACTGCTTTTTTTCAGTGATAGCATGAGTTTTCAGGTAAAAATTACTCATAAGACAGCAATAAAAAAGCTTGTCTTGTATTTTCTCATCTTTTAGGATATAAGATGCACACTATTAAAAAAAAAAGGAATTAAAAGCAAAGTACAACTTTCAATTGCACTAATGTATATAAATAAGTAGAGAGATAGTAGTTTTTTTTCTGTTTCTTTTATGTAAACAGAGTCCATGCTGACTTTCCTGGACTTTCGGTACACCATATATGATTTCTGTTTGTAATATACTGTAAGGTATTTAATAAATTAAATGTTACTGTTTAAACTATTGGCACACTTATTTTCTAGAATTCTGTTGTTCTTTTTGATTGTTTTCTTGATTGATAACAGACAACCAGAACCCACTCTACTTCACATTTGAACTGTTATATTTTATTTGGAACTTTCAACAGTCAGGTCACTCACTCAAGGACCAATAAACTTGAAAATTTTCATTCCTCTAGAATAATTTCAGAAATATGTTCTAGGGAGTTTTGTCTTCTCACAAACTCATGCATTTTTCTCTTTACATTTTTCCAGTGCCCAGCAGCATTGTTGGATGTCATTTGGAAACAATAACACTAAAATAACCTGTATATATTTACTATCTCTAGGAGTTTTCCACTAGAACACAGAAGTAGAATATATAAACAAAGATAAGGTGAGACTAATGATCCTCAGTTTTGAAGGTATTTTTGTCTATTTTTGTTCTAATTTTAACTTTTCTCTCCTTTCAAATTTTTCCTTCCCAGCTCTCTTATAATTTACCTAACACAATATTTTTGCATACCTTAAACACAAAACAAATTGTTATTTGTCAAAGGTAATTTCACCTCTCTCTTCCCATTCCCTAGTGAGTAACAAGGGTATCTGTACTTGGCTTAGTAACCTCACCCAAGATTTAAATTATTGCATTAAACTTCACTGCTGAGGAGGATTTAACAGACATATGTGATCAGTCATGGCAATTCACCTCATTGTTTCAGTAGTCATCAATGCACTGACTTCAAACTTGTTTTTTCCTAATAGCTAAACATGTAAAATGTCTCTAGTTTATTCTTCTCTTTTTACTGCATGTTTAGGTTGCAGTCCATTCTCCTTCCACAAGGAGAAGGAGATAATAAAAAGTGCTCAGTTTGAAAAGTTAAATCAGAAGGGTACAATCTTGTAATTTGGATATATCTATATGTTATTTCCTTCCTCAAATTTCCTATAACTTTCCTAAGCTGGGGAAAGAATATCCTGATGAATGAAGGTGATCATAGAATCATAGAATGGTTTGGTTTAGAAGGGGCCTTAAAGATCAACCCTACTGCTGTGAGCAGAGACATCTTTTACTAGACCAGGTTGCTCAGAGCTCCATCCAACCTGGACTTGAACACTTCCAGGAATGACGTATGATGAATGATAGAATCAACTTTGTTTGAATTTAGAACCATAGAATCATTTAGTTTGGAAGAGATCCTTGAGATCACCAAGTCAAACCATAAATTTATCACTATCCAAGTCCTAAGCCATGTCCCTAAGTACCACATCTACAAGTTAATAAGCCTCTAAAGTGTGGATTCAATGATCTTAAAGGTCTTTTCCAACTGTAATGATTCTGTGATTCTAAATAGTAGTCTAAAATTGCTGAAAACATCAACCACATGTATCACTGTTTATCAACACACTGTTTTTTGCCATTTCCCCGTGTATGTACAAGCCAACATATATACCTTTCTTCATTTTACCTGGGATATCTTTCTGATCAGTAACCTGAATGATGTCAGAATAAGTGACTAATTATTTTTGGTATCTCTGTACTTACTATAAAATCTACACTACATTCTTAACTAATTTTGAATACCAGTTATTTCACCTATCTTCAAACGCATGAGGATAGATGTCTGGATTAATTCCATTTTATAGTCTTTTTCTATACTCAGAAGACAATTTGTTTCTATACAGGAAGAGATTAAATCCTATGAGAAATTTAAGATATGTGGAAAGAATTTTGGCCACAACTCTTATGACAATGTAGGATAATTAAATTTTCATCAAAAAAAAGATTTCTTGTATTGCTGTAATTGTGTTATGAAATGTCTTACAATTCCATAATGCCCCTAGGTTTAATACTTAATTCTAAGCAGTTCTTTCACAAGACTCAGAAGAAGTAATTTTCATGAGTTTGTTAGCAATCATGTCGTTGGATTCCCTGTCCCACATATGTATTTTGAATATAATCAAACAGAAGTTTCTGTAACTGCATTACTTTAAAGGTCCCACAAAAAACAGATTATTGACATAGCTCTATCCTTGGTAAATCCTGGAGAACACAGAGGACTGCCTCTGCTCAAATGCCTTAGCACTGTTTATTTCCTATACCTTAATTAACATAGAGTAGAAAAATTATTTAGATAGAAAAGTGATTCATAAGACAGGTAAGTCATACTGAGAGAGAAAAAAAAAAAAAGCTAAATATGTTAAAAGCAGCCAGAAATACATTGTATTTCTTTTATTACTTAGCCATACAGTAGAGGGAGACCCTACACAGCAAAAAACTCTCAGATATTTACTTTAATATTGTCAAGAAGATCTGAATTGTCTGGGCATGTCTTACCTTTCCAAATCCACTCAATGTGTCAAAAAAAAGAAGTTAAAAAAATTACATAATAATGATGTCTACAATTTTATTTTAAATTCTTTATTGAAATAATGATGCTATGATACAATTAATGAGAGATAGCTCTGTCAGAATTAAGGTGTAAACAAGACTATGTGCTGAAGTCAATAATACAGATTTTTTAAAATTAAGAAAAAGATATAAGATACAGATAGATAAAGAAAATAGAAAATTTTCTATTACTAAAATAGAAAAGAGGGCATGGGGGAGGGACAGAGTGGGGAGGCAGAGAGAGAGATATCAAGTAGAAGATAGCATCACCCTTTGACCAGTGGTTTCCCATTGGTCCTTCTTCACCCTGGGCTTTTTGGTGGTGGAGGTCCCAGAGTCATTCTTCCGGGAATAGCACCTTTATATAGTCCAGATTCTGGGTATCCACAGGTGGGTCCCAGATGCAATGCTTCTGGTGATATGTGTATGAGCAGTTGCTCCCTTTCCCACAGTTTTCCACAGTGGGAATTTTTGTCTGGATACATTAACCAGGATTTGTTAAACAGATCTCACCTCCATCAGGCCTGGAAGTAGCACTATCCTCTTGTAAATTCCTCCCTTCTATGCTTATCTCAAGTTCCTGCTGTGGCAGCTTTTCTTATGGCAAGTTCCTTCTGTGGCCTCAACAGTGTTTGAGACAGCCAACTTGCTCTTTAAGTCCTCAGAGATGATTAACCTAGCAATGATAGTGTCTGTTAGTTTCACAAAACTAGAATGAATTTTGTATGATAAGGATTTTCTGTAGTTGCATATAATTTAATAAAATATAGTTGGCAGTAGCCAGATATTTTTAAAACAAACATATTTAGTTCCCTTGGGTAACGGCAGAATTTAGTCTACTTTCAGACAACAACAAGTCTTTGTTCTTTCTTTTGCTATGGATTTATGCAAATTTCATCAAGGATTTTATGTAAGTTCCCTCTGAATTAAACTTCATAAAAATATCTGATCATCAAAAAAAAAAAAAA
>VYZS01070714.1:7779-21117 GCA_013400695.1 Neodrepanis coruscans | reverse complement strand
AAAAAAAAAAAAGCTAAATATGTTAAAAGCAGCCAGAAATACATTGTATTTCTTTTATTACTTAGCCATACAGTAGAGGGAGACCCTACACAGCAAAAAACTCTCAGATATTTACTTTAATATTGTCAAGAAGATCTGAATTGTCTGGGCATGTCTTACCTTTCCAAATCCACTCAATGTGTCAAAAAAAAGAAGTTAAAAAAATTACATAATAATGATGTCTACAATTTTATTTTAAATTCTTTATTGAAATAATGATGCTATGATACAATTAATGAGAGATAGCTCTGTCAGAATTAAGGTGTAAACAAGACTATGTGCTGAAGTCAATAATACAGATTTTTTAAAATTAAGAAAAAGATATAAGATACAGATAGATAAAGAAAATAGAAAATTTTCTATTACTAAAATAGAAAAGAGGGCATGGGGGAGGGACAGAGTGGGGAGGCAGAGAGAGAGATATCAAGTAGAAGATAGCATCACCCTTTGACCAGTGGTTTCCCATTGGTCCTTCTTCACCCTGGGCTTTTTGGTGGTGGAGGTCCCAGAGTCATTCTTCCGGGAATAGCACCTTTATATAGTCCAGATTCTGGGTATCCACAGGTGGGTCCCAGATGCAATGCTTCTGGTGATATGTGTATGAGCAGTTGCTCCCTTTCCCACAGTTTTCCACAGTGGGAATTTTTGTCTGGATACATTAACCAGGATTTGTTAAACAGATCTCACCTCCATCAGGCCTGGAAGTAGCACTATCCTCTTGTAAATTCCTCCCTTCTATGCTTATCTCAAGTTCCTGCTGTGGCAGCTTTTCTTATGGCAAGTTCCTTCTGTGGCCTCAACAGTGTTTGAGACAGCCAACTTGCTCTTTAAGTCCTCAGAGATGATTAACCTAGCAATGATAGTGTCTGTTAGTTTCACAAAACTAGAATGAATTTTGTATGATAAGGATTTTCTGTAGTTGCATATAATTTAATAAAATATAGTTGGCAGTAGCCAGATATTTTTAAAACAAACATATTTAGTTCCCTTGGGTAACGGCAGAATTTAGTCTACTTTCAGACAACAACAAGTCTTTGTTCTTTCTTTTGCTATGGATTTATGCAAATTTCATCAAGGATTTTATGTAAGTTCCCTCTGAATTAAACTTCATAAAAATATCTGATCATCAAAAAAAAAAAAAATCTTGACCTTAAGTAGCACTCTGAACTCTTTCTGACTAAATTTCAACTTAAATACTGTTTCCATTTTAACAAAATGTTGTTAAAAATACAAAAGAATTCCTTGAGGGATAGCTAAATTGAAAATATCTCCAATCTAATGATAATTTATTGGGAAGAAACTTGTTTTTTCTGAATGCCATCAGACACAAAAGAGGGGTTTACGTAGTACTATTCATGATCTGCCTTAAACTCAAACAAGCTGCTGAACTTAAACAAATACAAAACAAAACAAAACAAAACAAAAAACAAAACAAAACAACTGATGGGAAGCAGCCTCTCTGAGGGAAAAATAGGAACTGACAGGGATTTTAATTTTACTTAAGTAGATCTTAATTTGGAGTTATTTGGGCTGGATCTACAAAAAAAAATATTAAATCTTAAAACGTCAAACACTCACCCCCTTCAAAATACATTAAATTATTGCTAAGAAATTAATTACCTGCAAGAAATTTATTTTCCCCTTGGTCAAGAGAGGAAGCAAAACACCTCTTCTTGTTCTTGTGTAGTGATGTAAAAGTAGTTCTGGGGAAGAAACTTTATTTGGGGTGAAATATGTTTCAGAAATTATTCCTACTTTTGAGTATTGTATTTTATGGCAATGAATAGGGCTTTGCTGGAAAGGTTTCCTGTGAGTTATGTTCTTCAAGATTGTTTACTTGAGCATAACAGATCACATACAAATATTATTACGTTATTAACCATATCTACAGGATGAGGATGAGCATGATCACCACCTCTAAAACTGGAATACTCATCTCTCCAGATGGTGTAACCGACAGTACCTGAGCAGTTTCATGTAGAAAATTAACATTAATAGTTTTTGATAAATCCCATCTTACTTTTATTTCTAAATGTATTCATGAATCTCCAGAGGATACTTTAAAAAGTATTGTGAAAGCTAAATTGAAGATTCTGTCTCTCCTGTAATTGTTTTGACAACCTAAATCAAACATTTCTTTGAATGTCAATGGTGAACACTTCCACTTTTTAAAATGATCCCACAGTTAATATAATTAGGTTGGCTTTTTAAAGTACCTCTTTAGGTATTGATTTTATAAGTATGGAAAAAGTAAAAAGATGGAATTAGAACTTTTTTTATTAATATGTGTTTTTAGTCCTAGCATTTTAGTAGAGGGAACTGATGTATAACATGATTTTTTTTTCCTAATAAATTGAGGGAAGCCTTTAAAAGACAGTATGGAAGGAAAAACACTTAGTGCTGTAAGTTTCTGAGTAATTGGCAAGGAATGGAAATATCTAAATTACCTTGAATTTTTCTTATCATTTTGCAGATAAAAAGTAATTTTGCCTTTTACAACAGGGAAAATGGCAGAAGGAACAGGAAATAGGGTTAAATTGTCCAGAAAACACATTACCTTCATTGATATATCTGGGAAACTATCATGTAATACAGTTTATGTCACTCAAACCATTTAGCAATGTCATGCTTGTACAGAATAAATATGAAGGGATCTTTGGCCATACCAGAATATAGCAGGAATTTGGAGACCTGTAGAAGAAACTTTAGATGACCTTAGTATTCAAGGAAAAGAAACAAATTTTTCAGTCATTCTTGCAACTAGTTTTAGATATATAAGTTAGTGTAAAACATATAAACTGGTATCTATACTATCTTAAGTTGATATAAGAAATATAATTCTCTCTATTGTCCATAAAGGAAGTCCATATTGAGTATTTCAGATGTCATAGGTGTCTATACTTTAGATCCAATGTGGATTGTTTCAATAAAGCCATGTGCCATATCTTGCTGAGATTCATAACCTGTCTTCACTCTGTTTTAAATCCTGTCCCACAAATCTGATTCCAAGGTCAGCTTGCTAAGGAACTAAGTCCCATCACAGCATTACAAACACTCTGTGAATTATCAGCTCTGAGCTTATGAGAAGATAAAAAAAATTGCAACCCAGCTAGTAAGTGAGAGGGATATGCCAGACTCATAAATACGCATACTGTGATCTTCACAGCAAGACCTAAAAATCCAGGCGTTCTTTAATTACAAAATGAGAAAGTCTGGAGCTGTTATGCTGTGATTTTTAGGAACCAGATGTCCTGGAAAGGGAAAAAGGGTTTAGAAGCAAGAAAGTTTAAAATTAATTATGAACAGGAAGAAAGTATATGCTCACACATGGCTTATTAAGTCAATAATTTAATTATTCTGAGGTTTCAAAATGCAGTCTTATATTTGGGCATATAGTTAATCACATAATCAAACAATGTTGCAATGTTTTATTTGCATTTATTTGTATTTATTTGTTAATGTAGATCTTTATTTGAAATATTTGAAGGTAAGTAAAAAATTAGGTATTTATTTCCCTGGATTTACTCTTGTGCTCTTTGAGATGTATTTTTACCTAAAATTTTCATATTTTTATACATTATAGACACTGATGAAAGAGCAAACAGAAATAATCAAAATAGTAGAATTTTTATATGAGTTTTTTTTTCCCTTGAGCCCATGGGATACTTACTTTTCTCTTCAGCATTGTGTTTTGAAATTCTGCCACCAAAGCAGGGGTTAGAAAATATGATGCTGTTATTCCTACTGCAGTAATTTTACTGGCCTGACAAAGGCCCTCAGGACTTGTGGCCTGTTTGAGTCTGAGCTGCTATTTTTAATTGTTATGGCAATTATCTGTGAGAAGGTGACTATTGCCCAACTTGTCTTGTTTTCAGTTTGTAATTGCCCTCTGTGGTAAAGGTCTGACAATCTTATGCAGTCCCTATAATTAAAAAATAAAAAACAACCAAAAAACCAAACAACCCCCCCAAAGCCCCAAAAAACAAACAAACAAAACAGCCCCAAAACATTAGCTCCTGATAGCTAATGGCTAAGTAGTACAAACGGCCAAATGTTTGTTGGAAACCAAGGGGGGGAAAAAGAATAGGTAAACAGATTGTGATAAGGAAATCCACAAATTTATTAAATATTAGGGTTGTTTCCCTATAAAAAAAAATGGTGCTTATTCTCCTTTGCTAAGGAATCTAGCCTTTATTTAAGAATTTACTACTGCATGAGCACTGTGGAAGAGCACAAAAGCTACATTTAGGCTAGTAAATTAAATATGTCTAGGACTGTTGTTTGCTGTTGTGGCCAGCTGGCATAGAACAGCTTGCATTCATATTATTAAATTCTCTTACTCTCCAAACAGCATGGCCATATCCTGATTAAGAATTCTCTTTCTTCTACAGTGTCTCCCAGAACACACTTGGAAATAACTTGGAAAAGCATTACTTGGTGTATTGGGTTTGTGTGGGAAGGTTTTAAGTGTGGATGGGGCAACAAAGGTGGCTACCATGAGAAGCTGCTAGGAACTTCCAACATGCCCAATGGACCAATGCCAGCCAGCTCCAGGACTGACCACACCAGTGGGCAAGTCCAAGATCATCAGTTGCAGTGGTAGCACATTGGGTATAACAGTTAAGGGGGAAAAGTCACTGTGCAAAGGGCAAAAAACAACCAGGGAGAAGAGCAAGAATGCATGAGAGAAACAGCCCTGCAGGCACCAAGATCAGTGAAGAAGGAGAGAGAAGAGGTTCTCCAGGTGCTGGAGCAGAGATTCCTCTGCATCTCATAGTGAAGACAATGGTGAGGCAGGCTGTCCCCATACAGCCCATGGAGGACCACTGAGGAGCAGATACCCACCTGCAGCCCATGGAGGACCCAGCACTGGAGCAGGTGGATGGTCAACGGAGGCTGCAATCCCATGGAAAGCCCACACTGGAGCCAGCTCCTGGCAGAACCTGTGGCCCATGAAGAGAAGAGGCCACAATGGGGCAGGTTTTGTGGCAGGACTTGAAACCCTGGAGGGAACTCACACTGGATTAGTCTGTTCCTGAAAGATGGTAAAGAGGCTGGAGCACAAGCCCTGTGAGGAGCGACTGAGGCAGCTGGGGTTGTTTAGCCTGGCTCAGGGGAGACCTTATTGACCTCTACAGCTACCTGAAAGGAGGTTGTAGCCAGCTAGGTGTTGGTCTCTTATCTCAGGCTACCGGTGACAGAACGAGAGGACATGGACTTAATCTGCATCAGGGGAGGTTTAAACTGGATATTGGGAAAAACTTTTTTACAGAGAGAGTGATTTCCCACTGGAATCATCTGCCCAGGGAGGTGGTGGAGACATTGTCCCTGGGTGTGTTTAAGAAGAGGTTGGATGATGTACTTAGTGACATGATTTAGATGATGGGATGGTATTGAGCAATAGGTTAGTGATTGGTTAGGTAATAGGTAACAGGTTGGACTTAATGATCTCTATGGCCTTTACCAACTTTGTTGATTCTGTGATTCTGTGACTGCACCTCATGGACATCCACAAAAAACTGTAGCCTGTGAAAAAAGATTCACATTGAAGATATTTGCGGAGGACTGTCTCCCATGGCAGGGATCCCATGTGCCTGCAGCCCAGGATGAAGATTATGGCAAGGCAGTAACTCTGTCCTTGTCTCAACTCAGGAGTCTTTCACTGCAATTTTTCTCCCCTGCAGAGTTGAGGAGAGGGATGCTTTGGTGTATATTTGGTGTCTAGACAGGGTGAATCCATCAGCCTTAGTTCAGGCAAAAGTACGCCAGCAACTGTTCTTGCAATTGAACATTACAAGGAATTGATTTCTAGTGACTGGGAAATGGTAATGCAGATTTAGCTTAGACATTTGATCTACCTATATAGTTACATATTTATTTCATTGCATACTTAATAAATGAACATTTCTCAATCATCTATGTAATTAATTGCTTTACATGGTAGAAAAGTATATCTATACTTACTGTATTTCAATGCCAGACAAGTAAGGCAGAGAGAATAAGGCACAGATCTCATTATTTTGTTAGACTACATTTACTTACCTGTTTGAACTTGACCCAGCAAAGAACTCTGATTTATGCATGGTTTATAAGTTATGCTAATTAAGTAATTTCTCATATGTTTTAGTCTGAAGAACCTTAAATAAAGGTACCAAATCTTCTTCTTTTTTTTTTTTTCTCCCCAGAAATATTTAAGTAAAATCTCACAGAATAACTCAAATTTATGGAACTTGACACTCCCTCACATCAGCTTGATTCTACCACTTCTGGAAATGTGAAGAATTTTACAAATTTTAGCACTATTACATCTCAACAAATAGATCAAAATATGGGTAAATTCCTTCTAGATTAAACTGCATTTACAAAAGAATAGAGGTGAGAAAAACAAAAAATCTTTTTCTTAGATGTTTCAAAAAGAAAAAAAAAGAAGAAAGAACTTGACATAAATTATTTGTCAGAGTCATCTGTGAAATGGAAATACTCACTGGTGAAGTTTCACTTCAGAATTTTTTCCTTCATATTTTACATTTCCACAATGAAAATGATATATTGCTTCATAAATTCCACACAAAAACATTAACAAGGCATGGCAGAAATATAGTAGGCAAAAATTAGCATATATGTAAATGTGTATTTCTCATAAAATTATGACACCAAAAATTTAGCATGCAGTTATTAGGTTCCAGATTATAAGGGGTTATGTACCTACCCCTACAATAAATACAGTGTGGCTTTTCCTTTTTTTACTGAAAATTTTCAGAGGCATAGTGATGCCGTAAGGGGTATGCTTAAGATTTAAGAATTCACTATAGTTGGGTGGCTAGGTAACTTAGAATATTAAGGGTAGAAAATGGCCTGTCCTTCACATGTTTGCATTCTTCTGTATAGATAATGAGGTAGTTAAGTCAAAACATAAGAGCTGGGCTTCTAGGCCCGGTAGGGGCTGAACGGGGGTGGGGATAGGTAATAAGGGACCATCCTGTTGGGTGTTTGAGGGGCATAATAGTAAGATAGGGTTTAGTTGGACAGTGTATAAGGGGTGGGCACTGGAGGTTATAAAAATGGAGAGATTGTTATGAATTTCCTCTTTGGATCATCGGACATCACTAGTAAAGCTGCGCTCTCCCTGCACTGTGTGTTTGTCTCACTTCTTATCTCGCCCAGCCGACAACAGTTACCCCACTAGACAAAAGGTCACATTTCACTGTAATAGTGGGTGTGGGAATTCCTTGGAATTTGCATGCCTACTGTGAGCCATGCCAAATTCCACATGTTCTGAAGAAAATTCATAGAAAAAGAGTTGGTGGGTTTTTTTTGCATTTTGGGGGCTTTTTTCTTCTTTTTGTTTATTTGTTTCTTCATTTGTTTTCTTTGATTGCTATTTGGTTTTGTTTTTTTTTTTTTGGGGGGGTGGGGATGGGAGATTTGGTTATTGGTGTTCCTGTTTCTGAGTGAAATACAGAAAAGTCACTTTAGAGTCTCATTTCTGTAAAAAGTGAATAAGGAATTTCATGCTTTCTTGGACCGAATGAAGAGCACACAGTGCTCCTGTGAATACCAGAATCCTTGAAGTTTCATTCAGCATAGGAAGCTACTGTCTCAGTTTGAGATGGCAAAAAAGGGTTAATTAACCACAATTTTGGACAAGAACTCATTAGAGGGAAATGCAACAAGATTTATTAGGTTTTAAAACAGAAAAACCAAGAAATATGGTATATATGTATAAAACAAGGTACCAGCCCCCTGCCTCCCAAAACGCAACCCAGAAAACCAAAACCGAAACAGCTCAGATTCCCCGACCCCAATCACCCTAGATCCAAAACCCATGCCTCCCAAACTGAATTAGCTCAGATCCCCCTGATTACCCTAAAAGAACAAAGGGACCCCCTCCCCCAAACCCAAAACTATTATTGAAAACTGTGACTCCATGAAAACACAATCTCTGCCACGAAAATGAGGTGCGGATGTCCTATCACTGCCTCAGGCTCTTCCAAGAGAGACTCTGGGATGGAGGAAGTGCGGTAGGAGCCTGTCCTCAGTCCAGATGAGAAAAAAAAAATGGAGAGGGGTTTCCTTGGAAGGCACCTGCATCACCTCCCCGATACAGTGGTTCAGTTCTCACTGGACCCCAGCAGCAGCCAAGAAGCCCAGCATGGAAACCACTAGTAACTTTTAAAGCACCCCTCGTGGTCCTGCCTCTTGCCATCCCGTCTCTCCAATCACAAATGGCTCCAAGCTGCCAGCCCAATCCCTTCCGCTGGTTGCATCATCAGGATGTTGGCCTCCACGTCACACATGTGGCCTGGGACCCCCATGGAACAATGTGTTTCCTCCCATGCATCAGGCACCAAATCTGGCACGCAGCGAGAGTGGAGACATGCCTCAGCTGCTGAGCAAAGGTGGCTCGAACTCCACAGGGCAAGGTCTGAGGAGTGACAGGAGAAAAGAAACAGAAACAAATGAAAAAGGGATTCAACCCCCCCTACACACATATCACAAAGTATTTTCTAGGCACTCAAACCATAACAGCTACTTATACAAAAACAAGAAGAAATGTGGAAAACCAGACAATCTCAAAGAAAACTGTCCTTCTCAGGATTTGGTGATTTACTCAAGGTTTCAGAACAGTAAGCCAATGACTGACTTCAGGCTGCTATATACTTCCCAAAGTAGAGGTGTACAATTATTTTTGAGAACAACTGACAAATTATTTACCTCCAGATAGCACAACCAGTAATTATACTCTTTCTCATTTTTTATATGACAGCCCACCACCTGGAAGAACTGTTTGGGAAATAGATTACATTGATTCAGTTCTTGCTTTATTTTGAGTTGTGCTGATCAAATTTGGATTTTCTAGGGGATTATTTTAATAATTAAATTATTTCTTGGTATTTTTTTCTCCTTTTGGCACCGTGTTATAGTTCAAAAGTAGTTCAAGAGTGTTTGGGTCATGGGAGAGGGAAGGAAGGAAGGAAGGAAGGAAGGAAGGAAGGAAGGAAGGAAGGAAGGAAGGAAGGAGATTCTGATAAAAATATCAGAATGATGACAAGGGCATTCACCTGAAAAAGTTCTTATGGTAACTAGCCTCTTGCTTAAGAGGAAGAGGAGTGTAATAATTCAATCTTAATTCAGCAGCCAAATCAGAAGTTTACTCTGATACATCAAGGAGAAACTGCTGTCTGTTTTTTGAATTTACCCTTTCAAACCATTATAATTGCCTAGAGATTTCTGTATTATACTCTATAACACACCTCCTTGGTACCCAATATAGTATGGAATAACTTGATTGAGAACAGATTAAATGACAAAACAGTGCAGCAATTTATGGCAACAGCATTAACTTGAACAGAATAGAGCAGTTGGTCTCAAACCCTCAGAGATTATATCTAAAAGATAAGAAAGAGCAGCTAGATGTGCCTTAAAAGAGTCAAGGTGCACTAAGATATTCGCTAATGAAAGTGACGAAATTTGCTCTAGCTGTATTTACAGCATAGCTGATAAAGGAAAAAAGATGGATTTTAACTGAAAATCACGGTTGAATTGGAAAAATATAATTTAATGTGAAAATTCTTGTTAAATTTTGCAAAACAGAAGCAGATGGAAGAAAGAAAAAAAAGCAATCTGCTTATGAATAAGTAAATGTCTAGAGTAGAACATCTATTTTTGTTTATGTGGATACAAATGAATGTGTTTTCACTAAAACCAATTTGTATCACCGGAGTTGTCCCATGATAATATGTAATAATCCACAATTATATCTGTTACTATTTGTCTGTATTCTTATATGATAATATTAAATAATGATTGTAGGAACAGGTATGTGTTATTGCTGCTTTTTCATGATCTGTTAAATATTAGCAACATAATGTATTTTTTAAATAAAATATTTATTATTGCATATGGGAAAGGAGGAATGGTGTTCACTGACTGAAGTATTGTAAGAAAGGAAAACTAAGGCAAAATGTACTAGAGCTTTCAAATCCTAAACAGATCTTGGTATTGTAGCTAAAATAGTGAGGTCTTTGGAAAGTGGAAGAAATGCAGAGAGAGGTAAAAAAACTGACAATCTTCTTGAGGATACTGGACCATTTATCCAAATGTGGCATCTTTGAAGGGCAGGAAATAAGCATTGAAATCTGTTCAGCTGAAATCTTCCTTAAAGGTGAAAGTATTCTCATACTATTTATCAGACAAACAATTTAGAGGCCACTAATCCATGATGCCCATTCTACTGTGGATTCTCTTCCCAGTAGGACTAACCCTTCCCCTGTGTAAGAGAACAGTTTGCCATTAACTGCTACTAGACCCAGAGTTCCCAGTAAGTTTTGAAAACTTTGCAAGAAAAGGTTAGGAGATGTCTATTAAAAGAGACATCAACACTTTAAGATAAGTATTTAGGAGAAATCATATTGCAGGTCATCTAAATGCAGCTCAGCTTTTTCCTTTCTCCTTTCATCAAAAAACTTAACAGCTGGGGCCTCATACAAGACACAGAATTGACAGATAAAGGACTTAGATGCCAAGGTCTAGAATAAATTTTTTAGCAACAACATCTGTGTCTGTTGCAAAGCCCTTGGCTGATTTCTTGGCTGGCTGCTTGGCTGCCTCTGTTCTGTCTGTAACTCCACTGCTGGCTATGCTAATGGTCATGTAATGGCCCCTGGTGTCCTCTTGGGGAATTAAATTGCTGATAAACTTGCTGGCTTGCCTTGTCTGTAGCATCTTTTTTTAGCTTTGAGTGACCTGCAGCTGGAGGGGTTTGTTCCTTATTTGGGAGGAAGGCCCTTGAACAAATGCTCAAAAGTTCAGTATGTGCAAGGCCAATTGATGCTGCCAAAGTAATATATTGGAGTCTGCTGTTAAGTCACATCTTTTTAGATATAACATCTCCTGAGGCCACTGGAAATACTAAAGATACCAGAAAGAAAAAATTCCAGAGAGCACAGACTGTAGATTTGTCATTCATTTTAGTGTGCTATGAATTTCAGAACAGAGGGTTCATTATCCTAGAGAACATATGCCTAAGTTTTTCCCACAGAAAGCTGTTTTCTTAAAATAGGTCAGGACAGGTAACTCTTTTTTTTTTTTTTTGGAAAAAGGACATGCTCATACTTTTGTTTTTAAGACCTTCTTAAATAGATCTTAAACTCCAAAGTTTGCATTTATTTAAACTTAAGTGTCTTGTGAACACTCTTTCATTCTTTGCGTGTAGTTACTCAGACTCTCTGACTTCTCCATGGACTAATAATAAGTATTCAAGTGAATTTTAGTCAAAATACTAATATTCAGTTTTTGCGGACTTACTTTTCAAATGAATTCTAGACAATGAATAATAAAGACAGGGTGATGTTTTTTGCCTAGGAGAAATCCCACTGCCTTTATTCACAGAAATACAGTAACTCCTCAAGGTATGATTGTTCAATTCCCTTGGTTTTCTTTATACATTTGGGTGATATAAAATGCCTGCAAATACAGGAAACATTGCTAACAGGGAATATTAGGCCATACGGAGCAGGTCAATGTAGTGGCTGAGAAAAGTGTGACTGAAAGCCTCAAGCTATTGGAAACAGAATGAAACAGCAGTGTTTGCATAGGTCGAATTTTCTCCAAGGCTGGAAAAGCAGGGTTTTGGCTTGCCTCAGAGTACAGTTTCTTCTGTAGAGGAGAAATAGCAATAATTAAAAAAAAAACAAAAAAAACACTAAATTTCATATCTTCAGTTCGATTCATTAAACTGGGGGGTGGAAAAGATAAAAATAAGAAGATATATGTGCAAGAATAAAACTAAAAAAAAAGTGGTTATGAGTATATTAATAAGAATTTTCCCTATTGCACTGTCAGTAGTGTAATTTATAGACTCTACATTAAAGCCTCAGAGTGCAAGATATTTGAAAGAGATATCTTCTCATTTTATTTACTTCTGATTCACTTATTGCGGCAAAGTATTTATTTATGATAATATTTCATGTCTAATTTAATGAAAACTTTGTATTCAAGTGAACTACTGTGTCAGCATAACAATATAGCTACGTGGAACAAAAGATGATGTTTTGGATGATACTTTCTGACTAAGTTGGTAGAAGCACAAGAAGTTAATTATCACTGTTGTGCGTATTTGCATGAAGGTGTATGTTTATGAAGTTTACTGCACTAGACAGGTTCAATTAATTGAGTGCCATATTGAAAACTTGATATGCTGATATTAACCCTTAAAACATAGATTTTTTTTTCCACTTTTAAGAGTGGTACTTACTTTCATATAACATTTTCTGAAAAATTACAATCAAATGTTAAGCAATTAACAGGTTTAATAAGAGCAAGTATGAGACTCTGCATCTGGGTTGGGGCAACCTCCTATATCAATACAAGCTGGGGGATGAACAGATTTAGAGCAGTCCTGTTGAGAGGGACTTTGGGGTGCTGGTGAATGAGAGGCTAGACATGAGCTGCCAGTATGCACTCACAGCCCAGAAGGCAAATCATATGCTGAGCTGCATCAAAAAAAGCATAGCCAACAGGTCCAGAGTGACACCAGGTCAGCCAGATAAGACCCTACTAGGAGCACTGTATTCATTTCTGTCACAGGAAGGACACTGGCCTCTGGAGATAGTCCAGAGGAGGGACAACAGGATGATTACTGGAATCAAGTACCTCTCCTATGAGGGAATGCTGAGAGAATTGGATTTGTTAAACCTGGAAAAGAGATGCTTCAGGGGTGACCTAATTTTGGCCTTCTAGTACTTGAATAGAGCCTACAAAAAAGATAGGGAAAGACTTTTTACAAGAACATGTTGTGGCAGGACTAGGGGTAAGTGATTCAGAATAAAAAAGAGTAAATTTAGATTAGATATTAGGAAAGAATTCTTTACTGTGAGGTTGATGAGGCACTGAGACAGGTTGACCAGAGAAGTTGTGGATGCCCCAAAACTGCGTATGTTCAAGGCCAGGCTCGATGGAGCTTTGACCAACCTCATCAAGTGTAAGGTGTCTCTGCCCATGGCAGGGGGTTGAAACAAGATGATCTCTAAGGGGTCTTCAAAACCAAATCATTCTGTGATTCTATGCATACTGCGAAATAAATCTAANTAATATCACTAAATACTGATTTTAATGACAAATGATGTTGTAGTGTATGCTTACAAGTAGTAAGTATTGCTTGAATAGTGTTAATGCAAGCCATCCATATTAGAAGCATACTTTATTTTAAAAAAATTTATATAGATATATAGATATAGCCTTTTGCTGTATTTCCTGATGACAAAGAAAAAAAAATTGCCTAAACTGTAAGCAATATGT
>VYZS01070711.1:36070-47058 GCA_013400695.1 Neodrepanis coruscans | reverse complement strand
TTCTTTAGAAAGCATACAATTCTGAGAAGCTTGTTCTTCCCACAGAACCAAATAAATTATCAAATTGTGACATCAAAAGCAAGTTGTGTCTCCCAAAGATTCCAGTACTCTGCAGTCTTCCTCACAACATATCTGTAATAAGACCTACAAGTCCCTGCAAAATTAGTAGTGCCTTGCAGCTTGCCCTAAATGTTCATGTAATGCAATGTAAATAGCACTTAAAAACTAAGATGGTTTCAGTTGATTTCTCTGATGACTGCAGCAGTAGCAGAATCTTGCAAAAACAGTTTGGTGGTCATTTTTGGATCAAAACTGAGACAAATTTCAGTATATAGTTGATAGTCTTATTAGCTTCCCTCTTTCTTATACTTCTATGCAGCCCTATACAACAAAACAAAATTCAAGGTGTCAATATATGCAGCCTGCAGATGACACTCTGGAAAGAACTGAAGTACTCTGCATTCTGTCTAGCAAAGCACATAATCTCCTTCTTAATTTTATGCATGTGAGTAATTCCACTGAAGAGAAAAGGATTACCTACTCAACTGGGTCCTGGCCAAAGTACTGAGCCTATAAAGTATTGAATTCTCAGTGAAAATAAGCTGTCGTAGTTTGAGTGAGAGAGACTTTTGGAAATAAGAGAGTATTATATTTCACGCAGCTCTGTTATTCCATTATTTAGTTATGCCAATTAATGTATGAATGTTCCATCTTTTTTTTTTTTTTTTTTAACTCACACAAATTCATGCATTTAGGAAAGTGTTCAAACTGTCAAACAGTATAATTCCAGATAATTATATTCTGTTTTAAAGGACATACACACTTGCAATAAATCAACTTTCAACCATCTGGCATCTAGATTTTGGGGATTTCCTTAAAACTTACACTCCAAGAATCCTGCTCAGCTCAATGGTAGCATCTGTACTGATGTTACTACACAAATTTTACCTAATATATTGTCAGAAATCAAAATACTGTTACTACTTTTCTAGTTCTAATATGGATGTAGCACATATTCTAAGCTTTAGTAAATGTGAGAAACTTTGTTGTAAAACAATTCTCTATGTAACTGTGACTTTTATATGTTTCTATGTAAAACATTTTTTACTAGACTCAGAGAAGTTTAAACATTTGGCTTTGAGGACAAAGAAGAAAAATTGTGACTTTCTTAAACTCAGAGTTTATATTTTCATTGAGATATGTATATTTATAGACTATACATTTAGACACTAGGGACACATTGTGTATGTTGCATATATTTTACTGTTACTTGTTTGGAGTGGCTTACTTTTGGCTATTTTGTACTGAAAGTGGACCAAACTCAAGTAAATATACTCTGCAAACACCTTCTTCTCATACGAAAACATTTTTCTTTTTATGTAACTATGGCATATCCTCCTTTAATGGGTAGGATAAACAATACTCTGCCTCAATCTATGCTATAATTTCTGATGTCCATTTTAACCTACCAGGGAATGTAGCTGAGAATCTCAGGTAAGCTGAAAATCAGTAAGGCATTACTTGATATACATGTGCAGTCACAGAGAAATATACTCTAGAACTGCCAGTGGACTGCTGTGTATTGAACTGCTATATAGAAAAGGTATTTTGGATAATACTAAGGGGGTTCTACTTTTTCTATTTTCTATTTTTCTATTTTCCTCCTCTATTTTTTCCTTCCATTAGTAAGTAAAGTAGTTAGGTAGTTAGACTTGTGGTATTAAGGGAGTCATACTTCAAAAGTGCAAGAAAAAAGCACATGAAAAATATTGTCAGTAAGTCCCAAATAGTCTTATAAGGGGAATAAATGACACAATTTTCTGAAGTATGCTTGATACATTCTTCTCAGCACCCCTGACCACAGATGTAGTCTCTTCCCTCTTCTGTTCTCTACTTCTTTTTGTGTGAGAGCTTTTCTGAAAGATTTCTTCAGAGCCAGCTCTGGAGGTAGTCCAGGAGGGTAGCCTGTTCAGGAAAGCAAACCTGAAGAAGAGAGAATTAAGAAGCATATACTGGTGCACTATCTATTGCTATTTCTGCCCATACATTTGAGTCAATACTGGATCAAAGAAAAAAAATAAGGAAAGCAAAAAACTGCTGTTGCTTTGGGAAATTCTAGAGATTTTAGTGCCATTTCCTGTTGAAAGCAGAGGAGGGAACAATGCTCTAAGGACAGACTACAAAGTTTGGTCTAATAGATGTGGATGGATATACAGGGCTTGATTGTTCTTTCACACCAAAGAAACTCCTTGGACTGAAATTAGGCACACTAATTACACAATATACTTCTATATTCTAACTCTGGAGTGAATGAACTGTAATATAACCTAAAGCACAAAGTGAATGTGCAGCCCTGGCCCCTCAGGCATCTGTAAATAGTAACACAGCTTGTCATCATGTGTTTTTAAATTTTTAAATCTAAATAAAATATAATACTGCATGTAGTACATACTTTAAATGGCAGATGTGTAATAAACATCTTTATTTATGACAGACTTAGGCAGAAAAACATAATGAGGTGTAGTTATGGTACAAATTTTGCTTCAGGTTCACTTTGTACTTTTAACCACCTCCATTAATTACACAGCTAAGATCATGCCCTGGAGAGTTTTAATTTTCTTGTGATTATATAATGGACTTTTACTGATATCATTATTAAAAAAAAATAAATAAAAGTCTAGGAAAACTTTCAAACAGATCTTTTAAGTATGAAGATTTGTTAATCTTCTTTTTACCAATTCAGAGCCACAACTAAAACCATCTAAAGATGTTTCTTTGCCTTTGGTAACCATGCAGCTCTTCCTCAGGGTTTGCACTACTCTCTCATATATATGATTTTTCAATGTCTGCCATCACCCCAGTTTCTTTAGACAAGAAATGTCTTCATAATAGCCCCGGAAAATAGGAAATAGTCACATCTGCATTCTCCTGATAGGGCATAAACTTTTCATTCTTGCTTGGCTTGAGGTGAGGTAGACATCCAAATACCTCCAAGGAGCTGTGTGTATGTATCTTGTCCAAGGTCAGACAAGAATGACCTGGAGTTATCTCTGTTTTCTGAGCTCCCAACTGATGCTATAAGCCCTGGACCCTCCTCTGCACTCCATATATGCACATAGAGAAAATGGAAAAAAACAACCTAATTACCAAAGAAATGCAACAGTTTGAAACAGGTGCTCATCCTATGGAATACCAGCTTTTGTGGCAGGCAGGACAATTTATCAGGCCAACAGCCTGTTTCCGTAGCCTTCTTCCCTGGGTACAGCTCTAGAGCATGTAAGGAATTGGTTGTGTGTCAGATGAATTTTTCTGGCAGCCACAACTCCCACCCAGCCCCAGCCTTTCCTGGTGGCTGTTCTCCCATAACATGAGGGCTAAATGTCTGGGATGTGACAGGCAAATGACCCCTGGGCAAAATGGCGGCTGGGAGCAGCTGCCATTGCCAGGAGTGTTCATTCAGGGTGCAGCCAGTACTCCTCCTGGTTCCCAAGCTTTCCAGGGAAAGTAAGGCAGCGAGGCACAGGCTGAAAGACTCTGCTGCTGTGGCTGCAGCTTGCTCCCAGCAGCTGTGTTTGCTGAGGCAGCTCAATCTGCTGAAGTAGGAGTTACTTAACTGTACAAGGGTGCGGGCAAGCCAGTGCATCTGGGGAGCCTAGGCACGGAGTTGCTGCAGTGTTCTGCTCCTCCTGCCACTGCATGGCTGGAAACCATAGGCACCTCTGGATTTGTGCCAGGTTTTGATTAGAAAGACTACATATAGTGACTAGCATATGCTGTGCCTCTAGAAGGGGACGAGTGTCAGACAGACAGCAAAATCTTCAGCTGCTTACACTCTTGTTCCATGGGACTGTCTGTGTCTTTCTGCTCCATATTAGTTTCTTTTCCTTCCTCCAGGGTTCATTTTTTTTACAAATTTGTTTTGTTCTAGCCATATTACAGTGGTGTTAAGGCTTCAGCAGGCAACACAAGATCTTAAGGGTCTTAGTTTTAATGCACATTCACAAAATATCCATTAATTTGATAAGAATGCTGTTTTTACCACCTTTTGAAATATGTACTAAGAATTTACTGTCATGTAAATAATTCACTCCATACTTTGTGAAAGTAAGTATAGTGGAAAATTATATTTAGCCACTAATGTCTAAACTGAAACAGCAATATACTTCTTTGGTGTAATATATTTTCCAGTCATGTGATGAAGTGAAGCATTTTTTTCAGCTGAGCTCACTTAAAGTTCAAAAGATAAATATATCACAATGACAAATTGCAAAATGCTGTTCATACATTTAGGTAAAAATCGTTCCCTCATTTGTTTGTATTTCACATAAACTGTATTACTGTTATTTCCAAAGAAAATATAGTACAAAATAATTCTGATTAAAAATACAAGTATTGTTAATGGACCAAAGCAGAAATTTATCTTAGCTTGTGGGGGAAAAAAAAACAAAAACCAGAAACTAAGTATATTCTCTTTGGGTGAAATTCATTCCAGCACAAAATGATATCCACTCAGCCCTCCACCTGCCTAATCTCCAACTCAGGGCCCTACAGGGTGGAACATAAGCGGAGTACAGGGTTCTGTTCTGGGTAGTTGAGAACTTCTCCACATGGGAAAGAGGTTTGAATTTACAGCACTGAAAAACTGTCTTAGGACTTGTCCACAATGAGAAATTTTGGAGCAAATTTGCTATGCTCTTGTGACTCTGTATGTGCAACTGCGAGGATGCCCAGCCTTCTGTGAGCATGAACTGGTTTATCTGATGGGCTATGAGCTAAGACATACTTTGCTGGGCACAAAATCAGTCCATGTAGGGAATGAACATGCTTGAATGAATATGATTGATGCTGTCTGTTTGTCACTTAAATGCATCCTCTATGTGTGGAGTCACACCAAAGAGTCAAAGGCATCCACTGCAACAGGACTACTAGTTTCATTTTGTCCTGGAAATAGGGAGGCATTTCTCAGCTTAAAACATTTCTCAGGTTAAAACTTATGATTTGTCAAATGAAGCATCAAATCTTGCTTTTCCTCTAGATCACTAATTTACCCTACATGTGTACATTCTCTGTATGCAATCTTCAGCAGGTAGAACGAGTAAGAATTTTCAGCCTTACTTTCAGTCTGCATTAGCTTAACGTTGACTAACATGTATGACTCAGGTCAAAGGATCTACATTTAGAATATAAGTAAAAATGAGGAAATGTGAAAACAATAAATCTGATCTTTAAAATAACATAGTAACAAAGGGTGAATGAATCATTTTATTGGTCATTTTATGTTGAAATCAGAAGTATTATTTACCACACATACAAGGCAATGAGCTGAAGATCTATAATTTCGGTGCTCACTATTTTTATCACTTTTATGTTATCAGTTTAGAAATCCCCTATGGAATTGATATACCCTGATTTCTCTTTCCAAACAATTATATGCACCCTTCCTTGCTTCCAACACATATGCACATTCTCTCTTTCTCACACACAAAAAAGATTCTATAACAACAGGACTATTATAGAGAATGATCTAAAACATGTGGACTGCAGCCAATATTTAGATATGGTATAGTAAATTCTGGAAGGTATAAAAAGGAAATAACTGAACTCATTGCAGAGAAAAATGAGCCAGTCTTAAGTACTTTTAATCACTGAATTTCATATAAATCCATATGCAAGATACTGAGCCGAATACTGAAGGGAAAAAAAAAGAATAAGGGAGAGGAGAAATCCTGTTCAACTGGGATCTGTGATGAGATTTGCTTAGTGGTTTTATAAGAACTTTTAGAAGATTAATGAAAACTATTTAAGCAAACTTATAAATATATTTACCAAGTTGTATGACAACTGTGACCTGTGAACCTTATCATGCATCCCCACAGCTCAATCTGAGCTAAAGAGGTAGTCAGTATGTTGCTCCTCCCTTCCACAGACAGCTGTCACACCTGCTTTGCAGGCAACTCAGTTACTGTGCCTACTTCCTTTGTCCAGAGGGATCTCTGGGAGGGAAAAACAAATCACCATAGCAGTATTAGGGATGAAGGAAGAGTAAGCCACTTCCTTTCCCCTTTCTCAAAATACCCAGCTGTATCCAAGTTTCTGCCAAATTAGTTTTTGCTCAACATCCCAATGCCCTGAGCTGAGCTCTATTGGCTACCTCCACAGCTGGGAGGCTGTGGATTATATCTCTGTGTCTGCCCCTTTGCCATTTCCCTGGGTGGGTATGCTGAGTTGCCCAGAATTCTGCAAATAGATGTGTTCTGTATTTGCATAAAATGCCATGCATGAACTGAAACCTGCTTGTCATTAATCAAGGGCTTTAGTGAGCTAGAGTTTTTCACTGAGATTTTTGCTGAGGCTGGACTTCAACATTTTCACACTTGCAGATTGCACTTAAAAAAACCTGACTGCCTGCATCTGTCTGATAAATAGTTGTTCAAAAGTGTAACAAATGCAAAACAACACTTCCTTGTTTTAGTTAGTGTTGGACATGGATGTGGGAGAAGGATAGATAGGGGCTTTTTAGAAGTATTAGTCTTACTCGGTAGAGGGTGAAATATCTACTTCACCAGCCTGTTTCATAACTGCTTCCTAAAACACATGAGACTGATTCTGCCAACTCTGCTCATGCAAAATAGAACTTTACTCCATCAGAAATCAGCTTGAGTCTTCATGGTGCTACTCTGCATCAATAAGGCTCTATTTGTTAACATTAAAAAAGGAGAATTGCTAGTGAACAAGACACTATAGCCATAAATTAAAGAACTGGATCTGCATTAAGAAATTAAAACCGAAACCAAATTACAAAGTTTCCATGAGTGAAAGGACAAATTTTATTTTGAAGTAATGAATGTGTGAACCAATGAAAAGAGAGTACCAGAAAACTGGCTATTCCACATCTTCAGAGCTAGTGAGAATGAATGAGCAGAGGCAGTTGTATGGAGGTGACAGGACCACCAGTTTCCTGAGATGAAGTACTGAATATTTAATACAGAAATGCAGAAAGTACCTTCTGGACTGAAAGACATCCAGTTATGAATGGTAATAGCCTAGGTACATAGCTGTTGAGGTGCAGCGGAAGTATGTTTTGGCCCATAAGGTGGCTGTGTTGCATTTTTAAGCAGCTTTTAGGTTGGAGAATTGTTACCAAATAATCCCACGTGGGCTGATTTCTACTGCAGCTGCACCAGAGTTAGCAACAATGGGAACCTTAGTACAGACAGCTTTCAGCTCCAGCAGCCGTTTTCAGCACTGTATCAGTTAACCCTGCTCTGAGGAGGGTTAATTGACACAGTGCTGCAAATGGCTGACTAGATGAAAACTCATACATTATGCCTCCCAACATCACTAACAATTGTGCAGCTGCATTCATATTGGCAATGGTTAGTGAATTTGGAGGAGGGAAGAAAATTCCCCAGTGCAGACAAGGCATGAGAGTGAGCCTTAATGTTCTTTTCTAAGTCTTGTTTGTCAGTCACAGTCATGCTTCTCTAAAGCATTCTCCCAGCCATCCCCAGGTTGCTGATTATGAAGAAGCAGCAGCCGCTGTTGGTCCCACCAGCTGGAAGAAAAGAGTGGAAGAGTGGTGATTCACCCTGGCCCATCTGATAGGTGCACTCAAGTTTCCTCTCTCCTCTCTCTTGTACCCCCAAAAACCAGAGGGAGCCAATTCAAAAAGAACTAGAGAAAAATTAAAAGTTAACTTTTCCCACAAATATAAACAATGTTTGCAAAATGTACTTCTCCTGCAAGGCAAGAACTGGTTCTCTAAAAGCAGATTAGGATTCCCAGCTCCTTGAGTACCCATTGTAGCCTTTGACCACATAAGTATATTTGGCTGCTCTGGTTGGCCACAAAAGTGAAATACGCAACCAATATACAATCCTTCCTCTTGCACTGTTGGGCCAAGGCTGTTCCTTTGAGGAGCTTTCTGAGGCAGTGCAGAGCTGTAAACTCCTTGAGGAAATGGGCAGAAAAATTCTTTTGAATTTTACCATCTGCTCTCCTATGCTTGGCCAGAGACCTCTTTCAGAGTTAAAACATTGCTGCTCTCCCCAAGCTAAGGTCTTAAACTCACCACTGCTTTTGTGTAGCTTGCACTCCATGAGAACTAGGGTGGAGAAAACAGGACCCCCTTATTCAGAATAGAAGGGTGCCCTGACTCTGCACCCTTATGGCACATGTTGAGCAGGCACTGTAGAGCTGTGTCACACTTCCTATCACACAGTCTGCATCACAGACCTTCAGGGAAATGTTGTAACTTGGAGAAAAAAAGTTCTCTCCTTGTGTAAAGTACTACCAGTTGAGACCATCTGAGCTCACAGATTTCCACTGGTAGTAGTTAGTTACATTTATGTATGGATTATGTTGGGTTGCTGCCTATAGATGACATCTCCCAGTGACCATGTATAGCATGAGCATATTCATTTACAGGCTGTGGTTCTTCTGCGTCCATGGGCTTTTGAGAAAGGAGGCAGATGAAGAAGTGAGCAGATGAAGAAGCAAGCATTATTGGTGCTACTTAAAATCTCCAAGGCCTATTTAGACTGTAATTTTCTGTCTTCCTAAAATACACTTTCCTGCAACCTTGAGTTCTTTGTTCTGATGCAAAACATCATGCTGTTAGAATGCACAATTTAAAAATTTGTCTCAGAGAACAGAGGCCAATTAACCCTCTACAACCCATCACACTGAGTTCAGATTAACAAACAGTCTCAGAGTGTTCTGGGTTAGGTAGCAAAATCTGCACCTTATTTTTCATTGTCTCCTTCTTAATCTTCTTGGAAGTTCCTCTAATTTCTTTGGAAATTTCCCGAGTCATGGAGACTGGAAAACAGGCCTTATTTTATGTCTAGAAATTTCCTAGCCTGTTGTGAATGCTTCCAGGAAAACAAACAAACAAACAAAAATCATCTAACCAAAACAAACAAACAAAATCCCACCAAAAAATCCCACCAAAAAAACCACACTGATAATTAAGACTTCTGTGGATAGACCAAAGCTTAATTCTCAGACCAAGGCTTGTAGGAAGTAGGTCATCTCTACTCCAGTGACTTTGCAGTATTCCCTTCAATTAATTATACAGTTGTTTTCACGCGAGTTTAGACTGAATATAGCGCAAATAGTTACATTGTCAGAGGATGGATTGGAAGAGTGGAAGGAAGAGCTACCACTTCTATTTTTGTGAAGGAACCTGGGACAAAACCAAGAGCTGTTTCTGTCTCCTTAGCTTCCACCAGCCACTTGAGGAAGTGAGGCTTTCTGGGTCCTGGATGTCATGTTTATCTGTGTTAAGGTCCTCTGGATATAAATTACATAAGAAAAAGTTTTTTGATTAGTCTAGACCGTTTTTGTATCCCTAGCATTGCCATTGGGGAATATCATATTGGTTTATAATCTAAGGACTTTGGTTAAAGAAGGAATCAGGACAGTTTCAAATAAATGAACGACCCACAGTAATTTAGATCTTGGATACTAATTCTGATGATGATGAATCTGTAGGCAGATTATAGAAAGACCCAAACTCTGTTGAGCTGAGCACAGTGCAAGGGTCAAGACCTTTTTTGTCTGGAACAGTTTTGAAACAGTAAGTTTAGAAACACTGTTTCCATGTGAAGATTATTTGGTTATGGCTGTATGTAAAAAATTTTTGGACTATAGTATTGTTACTAGAAGTTCTCAAGGGAAGACTAGTGGAACTATTAATAGCCCATATAGGCTATAGAATAGGATAATTCTGTGGAGACAGCCATTTTGGAGCTACAGGTTTTTACTAATTGCATGCACCACTTTCTTCCACTTGCCATTCTGATCTCATACAAGAGCTTAATAATTTGATGTAGAGAATAGATGTAGGGCCCTGCGAGTTTCCTCATGATTTGTTGGAAACGGAATAGTTTACAAAATGTAGTTGGGACTACAAGACTTTTCTGATAGCTATTAGATTTAACAGGTGGACTGTGTCTATCTTCCATAGCTGGTTGCTTTTGCGGATGGGAGGGAAGGAGGCTTTGGTAGTCTTGTGATTGGATTACGAACACTTTGGGAATATTTTCAGCCTTAAGAAGTGTTCTAGGGTTACTCGTTCTTTAGTCCATCTGTCTGCAATGTACTTTTTCTATTCCTCAGAAAATAACTCAGCTGTCTCCTCAGCACAGTCCTTGCTAGTCAATGACTATATATGTTTGATTATAATAACTTTTTGCCTATGTTTCCTTATTTTTCTATAAACATAAGAATTTATAAGGTATCAAGACAACTGGCTTTATTTCGATAGCCAGCGCAAGGACTGTTGCAGCAGTATCTCTGCCCTCTTCAGTATCGTACACGATAACGCAACTTCTTATTTTCTACTCAGGGCTCTCCTGTGCTTGTCAACCTCTGAGTAGGGAGGAAGGATGCGATCCGATAGTCACAGGGGTGGCTCTCAGCCAAAGTGCAGGACCTTTAAGGAGCTGTGGGACTAGAGGAAATGCCCAAGTCTCACATGAAGCCCAGGTGCGACCGTTTCCTTTGGGGGACGCACAGTCAGCGGGGTCCTCCCGCCGGCCTTTGTGGCCATCTCCTTGTGTCATAGTGAAGGGGCGCCTAGCCATAGGTTACACGGGATAGGACCGAACACCGACAGAGGGATGGGGCTCTTGGACACCCTGGTTACGGAGTCTGAGAAGAGGTGCAGCCTGCAGCCCGGCCCTGCTCATGGGAAGAACAATGTCGGGGCAGGGCTCTCCGCAAGGGGTCATTCCCCGTGCCGTCACCATCCCAACAGGACAGCTCCGACCCGCTGTCGGGTTACACCGCCCACATCTTACTCTGGCGGCTGCCGTCTCGAGAGTTGCCGAGACTGTGCCGCAATGGCAACGCCTTCCCGGCGGCCGCACCGGTGGTAAAGGGGCCGCGCTCCCGGCGGGTGCCCGCGGCCGGAGTCCGGCGGGCCTGTCCCAGGGGCGGCCCCGGCCGGCCGCCTTTGTTCCGCCCGTCCGCGGGGCGCCCCC